>CP092874.1:87342270-87356549 GCA_030710605.1 Cordylochernes scorpioides | reverse complement strand
GTAAAGCTTGAGAGTTCATGATTCATTCTCACCCATGAGTTATGATCTCATGGAATGGGTTATAGGGGTGCAGCTTTCGTTGATCATGGCACCATGATCCAGGCACACTTACAGGCCCATGTACCACTGCCAAGTAGGGTTGATGAAGCAACAAGCTCTGTGTTGACAGCTCTACATTGACCCCAACAAGCTACTGCCGTTGGAAAGGTTCCTGCCCAAACCTCCAGGAGAGAAGAGGGGTCCAGGTGGTGGACGAGGTAACTTTTTTTTTTTGCTTATCCCTTGTACACATTGTACAGGCCATGATAATCATGGTGGGTAGAAGTAGGCGACTGCTTTTACTGTAAGTGTCAGAACACAAATGTGCCAGAACCCAGTTTGGTTACTTGCACTCGCTGGTGGGGTTGTACTTTTGAAAGAATCGGGGGCGATTGAAGCATTTTTTTTAAATCAGAAACATGAGTCGTCTGTATGAGAGTACATTTAGGGGAGGTTAAAATAAAGAAGGAGTATGAGTGGATCAATGGGCGCTCAAGAGAGGTTCTTTTTTTATATATCTTCTTAACAAACAGCAAATAAACTCTGTTATCCAGATATAGTTTTTTAAATATTCATTAAATATAGTTTTTTTTTTTTTTTTTTTTGCTTATCCCTAGTACACATTGTACAGGCCATGATAATCATGGTGGATAGAAGTAGGCGACTGCTTTTACTGTAAGTTCACCACATGTCTACACATGTGAAAAACAGTTCAACTTTTCACTTACAAATGTGCCAGAGCCTCGTTTGGTTACTTGCACTCACTGGTAGGTTGAACTTTTGCAAGAATCAGGGGCCATTGGAGCATTTTTTTATGAGGTAACTTGGATATATAAAAGTTGCTGGAGGATGATAATCATGTATCAAATAAGGAATCTCATCCTTTTGGGCTAATGACCTTTGTAAGCCTAGTGCAGACTTTATTCCATGAGATCCACAAAGGATCTAATGGAATCCTCACAATCTGCTAAAGAGGTGTTTAGCTGGTAAAGTGGCTAGGCCAAATCTTTAGACAAAATATAGATGGGATTTTTGTCACTGCCCCAAAGCCTCTAGTTTGTGGCGAGAGTCAATAGATGACGTTTATTTTGACGAGTGACCTTTATATATGTTATATAAAAATATATTATTTTATTTTAAATTATAATTTCATAGATTCAAATACACTGCTAAATCGACCGCCAGAGGTCACTCTTCCCCTATAAAAACTCATTGTTGTTTTATCCTGTTGGCCCGCTCAAAACTTTTGTACATTATGTAAATAATCTTTTGTTTTCCTTATTCAACTCGCCTTAAGCCAGGCATTACTTTTATCAAATTATGTTCTTTTATATATTCCTTTAGTTCAATTAAATTGCTGATCAAAATTATTTTTATTATCATACTTTCAAGATTTAACTACGACTGCATTAACATAGTATGATCCTCAAGATATTCCAAAATCAAGTAGAAAATCTCATCTTTTTTTTTTATATTATATATAGATATTCAAACCATGGCTATAGTGAACCAAAGGTTTGGACCCATTGGGGTTCACTATAGAGAATTTTTACTGTATTATAATATTCCAGAAACAAATTCCGCATTAAGTACTATTTTCTGAAGAAAATATTGCTTCAATGTCCCCTGTTTCTTGATAAAGTCCAACCCCACCATGTATTTAAGTAACCAAATGGGGCTCTAGCACATTTGTAAGTGCAAAAGGTAAACTGCTCTTCACATAGGTATACATTTTGAAAATAGAGCTATTCATAAATAAATCTTTAATTAAAAAGAGGCAATATATGCTTTTCTAATTAAATAGGTAGACATGTGATGCACTTTCATGATTATCATGACCTGTACCATGTGTATGCATACATATGCAACCTCAACATTAACAACAACAGTATCAAGAATCAGAACAGGACATTTTAAAGGAATGAAGATAAACCCAGACATGACTAGATCCTACAGTAACTGCAATAACTGTTACAACCCCCAACTCACTCCGGACCATATATACCCGGCCATCCTTGCAGGTCTCTATATGGCAGATATCAATCCAGAAGAGGACATCCATACGGCACCTCAGTTGGCTGGTATTGTTATCAGGGTGCACGGACTGATCTGATCTGCTCATAGACAAGACACCTCAGTTGGCCGGTATTGTGATCAGGGTGCATGGACCGATCTGATCTGCTCATAGACAAGACATCTCAGTTGTCCGGTATTGTGATCAGGGTGCATGGAACGATCTGATCTGTTCCATGGACAAGACACCTCAGTTGTCCGGTATTGTGATCAGGGTGCACGGACTGATATGATCTGCTCCATGGACAAGACACCTCAGTTGTCCGGTATTGTGATCAGGGTGCACGGACTGATATGATCTGCTCCATGGACAAGACACCTCAGTTGTCCGGTATTGTGATCAGGGTGCATGGACCGATCTGATCCATTCCATGGACAAGACACCACCACGTGTAATAGGGTTTCTCATGAAAGGTTCTACCATGATAACAATAGAATAAAATTACAAGGTAATAAGACTAAATCCAAATAAATTAATATTGTGGAACATTTCAGTAACAGCTTTTTACTATCAAGAAAAAAAACTAAACATTACAATAAGGCACAATTTGGATTATAGATAATAGTGTGTGACATTTGGGTAACAGCGTTGTTACCATCTACATTCAATACTTTTGTCTGAAGATGGTAACAACGCTGTTACAGAAACGTCGCACACTATTTATTTGGATTTGGTCTTATTACCTTGTGACTGAAAATTACCTTGTAGTTCTAATCTATAATTCAAATTGTGTCATATCAATAGAATCAAGTTTTTTTTTGCTTATCCCTAGTACACGTGGTACAGGCCATGATAATCATGGTGGGTAGTTAGTGACTGCTTTTACTGTAAGTGCACCACATGTCTACACATGTGAAAAGCAGTTCGACTTTTACACTTACAAATGTTCCATAGCCCCGTTTGGTTACTTGCACTCGCTGGTGGGGTTGAACTATAGAATAAAGATAAAAGTTAATAGCCTACAGCACCTGGTGTTCCCAGAGGGTCACCCTCCCAAATACTGCTCGGGCCCGACATTGAAAACACCAGTTCTCGTCTGATTACTGAAGTTATGTAATGTCGGGCCCACAAGCGGATCGCCCCCACCAGTAGTGGGGACTTTGTTCTAGAATGCCAGTACGAGACCGCTTTCGGCCTCACCGAGTCAGTAAAGAAACTATGAAAGTACTGGTATTTCACCCTTGCTGAAGTTCCCACTTATACTACACCTCTCTTCACAGAGCCAGACTAGAGTGAAACTCAACAGGGTCTTCTTTTCCTGCAGATTTTTCCAAGCCTGTTCCCTTGGCTGTGGTTTCGCTATATAGCAGATAGGGACAGATGTAATCTCGTTAATCCTTTCACGCGCATCACTAATTAGATCCAAATGGAAAATCCCAAAAAACAGACCCTCCAACTAAACAGAAGGGAATCGACACAGTTGGCCAGATGGAAATATGGTCACCTGCGCCCTTCCGGTCTATAAAGAGGGAGCCAAAAGCTTTCCCATGTGCACTAGGTGCAAAACCGAAGAGGCCACTCCCCAACATTTACTAAATTGTATTGGAAAGGACAAGGGATCCCTGTACAGAGAACCAAGAAGAGTTCTTGAACTTCTTTATGAGCATGACCTCCAAGATCTTGTCTAATTTAGACTAAAAGGATAGGTAAAAAAAACTAATTAGATGGACTAGGGAGAGTGACCACCTGGGAACACCGGATGCTATAGGCTATTACCTTATAGATTAAAAGTGTTGTTTCCATGTGTTGGTGGGTTGAAACAGCAGCTGTTTGTATGGCAGGAAGAGGAGGAGGGGGCCGTGGTGGACAGCGAGGTTTCCAGCGTGGGGGTGCTGGCTTCAGGGGAGGCCGGGGAGGAGGTGGTCGAGGCTTTGGAGGCCGCGGAGGAGGCTTCAGAGGAGGAAGCCGAGGTGGAGGAGGAGGCGGCTTCAACCGGGGCCGTGGAGGTGGTTCCAGCTATGGTGGAGGCGGCTCCAGCTATGGTGGCGGTGGTGGTTTCAAGCGTAAAACTTTCGACTGATTTCTCCTTGTCTCCAAATGCTCTGTACATATCATCTTACCTCAATAAAACTTTACATGTTCCCATGTGTTTGCCTCACTTTTGACTATTGATTTAGAAGGGTTTTTTTTTTTTGCTTATCCCTAGTACACATAGGCCATTGTAATCATGGTGGGTAGAAGTAGGCGACTGCTTTTACTGTAAGTGCACCACATGTCTACACATGTGAAAAGCAGTTCGACTTTGCACTTACAAATGTGCCAGAGCCCAGTTTGGTTACTTGCACTACCTGGTGGAGTTGGATCCCAATTATTGCAAAAGTCCGACCCTACCAGCGAGTGCAAGTAACCAAATGGGGCTCTGGCACATTGAAGAGTAAGAGAGGAAACAAAATTGGTAGAAAAAGTTTATATTTTTATTTTTTAAGGTGAATATTCTGTGAATGTATCGACAAATATTTAAAATATGTAACAACAAGATTTAACAACAGTTTCAAATTCAGAGGATTTTGAAGTTCTCTAATTGTGTCCAGTTAAATAGAAGATGCTCCAGATTCAATTCTATTGATGTCTCCAAATTATTCAGACAAAGCTATTTTTCAGAAAAATTATATGTTCCAATTCTTCTCTGATGTGAAAATATTCAATCTTTTGAGTATTTTTTCTTACCAAAACATATGCCTTTTTGAAAAAATGGTACAAATGTAAAATCGTACATTTTTTCACATTGTGTAGCGTTCTCACGCAATTCTGGCCTTAACTTCCCATTTCATGATTTTTCAGGATGCCTGAATGACCAATTTTTTGGTCGTTTAGGTACAGCTTGCACCATGCTGATGAGGGCCAACCACCCGAAACGCGTCCGGGGTTAGCTTTTCTTGATTAATCAAGAATGGGTATTTGGCCAATTCTGGAATAATTAAAAATCAACGAGAATAGTTGATATTTATTCCGATAGATGGCGCAAGCCATCAGCAACTTTAAGTTGCACGATAAGGAGATGCCTTTTTGTTGTATTAAAGTTATGTTTCTTAAACACAAGGTAATAAGACCAAATCCAAATAAATAGTGTGTGACGTTTCTGTAACAGCCCTTGTTACCATCTTCAGACAAAAGTACCGAATGAGAAATTTTACCACAGCATGTTTTAGATAGTTACTGTTATCAAGTGTCTTCTTATCTTTTATCTTGTTTACACACTTGATAACAGTAACTATTTAAAACATGCTTTGGTATAATTTCTCATTCAGAGAAAAAATGATAAGAATAATTAAGGAATATTTTATGCATTGAGAGAAATAAATTTATCTTCAAATACGAGGGTTGTCCGTTAAATAAGTTCCACGGGGCACCACTGTCGTGAGGATCGCTTTTAGGCTCGAGCCGACTGCACGGGCTCGTAGCTTGTTCTCCTCACTCCAATTTCCCACCAAGGACACGTCGCTGGTAAGCTTAGTCTTGGCTGAGCAGCCGTTAGTGATGGAGCTTCCCCTCGTGTCTCCCGCCAGCTGCGAATTACGGTCAGTAATTCGATTTTTGGCCGCAAAGAAGAATTCGGCGAAGGACATTCATACTGAACTCTGTCAAGTGTATGGAGAAGGGTGTATGAGTTCCGGGATGGTGCGCAGATGGCTCAGAGAATTTAAAAACAGCCGAACAGACGTCCACGATGAACCGCGTGCTGGACGGCCATCGGTTTCGGACGAAACCATTGCCAAAGTCGAAGCGGCAATGCTTGAAGATCGACGGGTTACTGTGCGGAAGCTCTGCGATTTGGTTCCTGATGTCAGTAAAACCACCATCGACAAGATTTTGCGTGAACATTTAGGGTATTCAAAGGTCTGCGCAATATGGGTTCCGAAAATGCTGACTGAAGACCATAAACGGCAGCGGGTTTATGTGGCCCAGAAATTTCTCGATTGCCACAAAACTGACGGAGAGGAATTTTTGGATTCGATCGTTACTGGTGATGTGACAATGGGTACACTACACCACACCGGAGACAAAGGAGCAATCCAAGCAGTGGAATCACATTTCTTCGCCGAAACCTCCAAAGTTTAAACAAACACTTTCTGCCGGGAAACTTATGGCTACCGTCTTTTGGGACCGAAAGGGCCTATTGTTGTGCGACTTTATGCGTCTGGGTACAACAATCAATTCCGACCGGTACTGTAAGACCTTAAAACAACTTCGACGCGCGATTCAGAACAAGAGGAGAGGGATGTTAACCAAAGGGGTGCGTTTTCACCACGACAACGCTCGGCCGCACACCGCCCGTCAAACCACCGCCCTCATCGAAGAATTTGAATGGGAATTGGTGTCACACCCACCTTACAGCCCGGACGTAGCTCCTAGTGACTTCCATTTCTTCCCCGAGTTGAAGAAAAACCTGGGGGGAACCCAATTCCAGGATGATGACGAGTTGGAAGAAGCGGTTTTAGGCTTCTACGTGGCCAGGCGGCAGAGTTCTTCGACTCTGGGTTCCATAAGTGGGTGTACCGAATGCAAAAATGCGTAGAACGAAACGGGGAATATGTAGAAAAATGAAAAAGGTCTGATATTTTCGAAAATGTATAGTTCAGGGCAAATAAACCTGTTTTTCTGTATGAAAAACCTCTGTGGAACTTATTTAACGGACAACCCTCGTAACTATATATATATACCAGGTCTATTAGTATGAAACGCGAAAATTTTCAGTGAATTCAAAAGTTCACCAATTCCATACAACAAAAGATTTTTTATTCAAAGTAATTGCCCTGATTAGCTATACACTCGGACCACTTTTCAGGCAATTTTCGAATTCCTTGTCTGAAAATTTCTATTCCTTTTGAGTCGAACCAGTCAACAAGTCATTTTCTGAGTATGTTTGAGTTCTAAAATTCCTGTTTTTTTGGGGCGTGTCCTAAAGATGTGAAAAGGTGGTAGTTCGACGGCGCTAAGTCTGGTGAGTACGGCGGGTGGGGTTAGAGTTCCCAGCCCAAGTCTTTTATGGTGTTTTTGACCACCGTAGCGTTGTGGGCTGGAGCGTTGTCATGCTGCAGTATCAGGTTGTTGTGCTTTTCACGCCATTCCGGTCTTTTTTCATTCAATGCCTCTCTCATACTGTGCATTTGTTGTTCGTAGCGACTAGTATTGACCATTTTGCCAGGTTTCAGGAGCTCGAAATAAACTACGCCGGTCTGGTCCCACCATATGCAAAGCATTGCCTTTTTTCCGAAGCGTTTGGGCCTAGGCGTCTGTTTTGGAAATTGGCCGGGCAGGCCCCACGACCTTTGGCGCGTAGGATTGCTGAAGTGGATCCATTTCTCATCAGAAGTTACGATTCGGTGCAAAAATGACTTCTTTTCATGCCTGGCGAGCAGCCCTTCGCAGGTTACCAGACGCCGTTATTGCTGCCTTTCGCTCAACTCGTGGGGGACCCATCTGGAAAGCTTTTGGGTCATTCCGAGGCTGTTTAAACGTAGAGAAACAGCACCTTGAGACACCTGGAGCTGTTTTGCGAGTTTCTCCTGCATTTGGGTACTGTCCTCATCCAACAAAGCTTGCAGTTCAGCGTCCTAGAACTTTTGGGGCGGTTTTCCATGTGGTTCATTATAAAGTTCAAAATCGCCACTTTGGAATTTTTTAAACCACCTGTAACACTGCGATTTGCTCAGAGCATGGTCGCTGTAAACTTCCTCGAGCATTCGGTGGGCTTCAGTGGCACCTTTCTTCCAGTTGAAGGCGAACAACAAAACTTCCCGCAAATGGGCACTTTTTGGCTCGGAAATCGCCATTTTCCATGGGCTCCAGAAATTTTTCACGATTTGAATTTTTCTAAAACTGCACGCATGCTGATGCCACGTGAGTCAAAGAACAAAACGCCTACAACAGCGCCACCGTCGGCTCAAATAAAGTTGCACAGCGGCCTCTGGCGCCCATTTTCGCGTTTCATACTAATAGACCTGGTATATATTTACATATCAGTTTTGGCATGCAAATGATGTAATAGTTATGGTGCAAATTCAACACAATCATAGGGATATATGGGGGGTTGGTGGAAGGCTGGTTAAATCGTTTGGTTTTCAACCTCTACGACCCGGGTTCGATTCCCGCATTGGACACTTTTTTCTGTCTAAAAAAAAATGCTCCAATGGCCCCCGATTCTTGCAAAAGTCCAACCCCACCAGCTAGTGCAAGTAACAAAATGGGGCTCTGGCACATCTGTAAGCGCAAAGTCGAACTGCTTTTCACATGTGTAGACATGTGGTGCGCTTACAGTAAAAGCAGTCGCTAACTACCCACCATGATTATCATGGCCTGTACCACGTGTACTAGGGTTAAGCAAAAAAAAATCGGGAAATATTTCTAATAATTGATCATTGAAAATTATATATATATATAATTTGATTTGACATTTAATCATTTGAGTCAAAAGGCGATCCATTAATTAAGATTATATAAAAGGGCGTACCTGGATCTGTAAAGAGATATATATACCTGGAGAGGTACCTGTGGTTGCATAAAAGTCAGCCCCTCAGCACGATAAAACTAAATTCGTGCAAATTGAGGCCATCTCAGGGAAAGAAGATGAGATCCAGGCCTCTATTCCCTCTAGAGGCGGATCCAAAACTCGGCAGCAACTAAAGGAACTGCTCGAAAGCATCCCCAACTTCCCCTTTGAAGAAGCAGAACATCTTGTACTGGATAAGGGTGAAATCATGGACGCCCTCGTCTCAGCCCCTGGCCTACATAACCTCCTTAAGAAGATGGGGATAGTCCAAAAGATCGGGCTCCAAAGTGTAGTCCAAAAGCTGCTGGATTTCCTACCCGCCACCCAGACAGCTCTCTATAATCACCTCCTGGCCGTCTGGCTTCCATCAACAACGTCGCTGACGACGACCACATCGTGCGGGCCAGGCGGTTCCTGCAGGCCAGGCTCGAAGCTGCGTCGACGAAAGCGGACTATCCATCACTGCCCAACCTTGGGCGCGCGCTTCGTGTGTGCCGGCCTGCAAGGACGAACTTCCGCGATGAAGAAGGCAACATCATCGAGGGCACGGAGTTACGACGCAGGGTCTACTCTACCCTCCAGCGCCGCTTCGCCAGCCAGTCGTGCGACTCCAACGCCGCTACAGAATTCATCCTCGAAGATGACGATCCCCTGCTCCGCTCCGAGATCGCCATCCGCCGCTCGGAAGGGCCCCGGATAGGACGACTTGCCCTGCGAGTTCTACATGGCCTACGAGGAATTCTTCATCAACGATCTCAAGCGCGTCTACGAGGTTTCCCAACTCGGCGGGGGTTTTGCCTATATCGACGCGGCGCATCACCATCTGCCTGGTCCCCAAGTCTCACCGCGGACCTGGGCTCTGCGTCTACGGGCCTATCTCGCTCTCCACGGCGGACTACCGGATCCTGGACAATATCCGCCTCCGGTCTTCCGGTTCTGGTGCCTCAGTGCCAGACATGCTGTTCCCGGTAGGTCCCCTTCTTGGAACATCGCGCGTGTGTGCGACGAGGTCGACGCGGCTGTAAGGACCGGCTCGCCGCCGGCCGTCATTTCCACCGATCTCGAGTCTGCCTTCGACACCCTAGACCGCGGCTTCTTGGTGTCTCTGATGGTCTCGCTGCCACAGGTCTTCATCGGGTGGTTTCTCCTCCTCTATGCCGGAGCGGACGCGACATTCCGAGCCGGAGGCCTCCACACCAAACCCTTCCAGCTTCTGAACGGTGTGAGACAGGGCTGCGCCATCAGCGCCGCAATGTTCAGCCTCGCCACAAGCCCTCTCCTACGTAGCCTTGAGCAAGTGCTCGGCCCCGGGAATGTCCTCGCCTACGCCGACGACATCGTCCTGCTCATCCGTAGTGAGGAACAGTTCGACGTGGTGACCTCCATCTTCGAGAACTTTGGGCGCGCCTCCGGCATCTCTCTCGTCGGCCGGGCCAGAGCCGCCAACTCCTTGGTGCTCTCCTCGGTGGTCCATCACATCCACGGCTACCTGCCTACCGACCGTACTATCCACAAGATCCAGGCACGTCTTGCGCGGTTCATCTGGGGGCCGGAGCGCACCGCCTGGTTTCCTGGTAGCGTCCTGGCGAGACCTGTCTCTCTTGGAGGATTCGGCCTCATCGACATCGAGACCCAGCTGCGGTTGTCGTGCTTCAAGGGCGTGCAGGCCGCACTGCGTGGAAACCGTAATGCCTACTCTTGGCTGGTCGAGAGCGGTGCGTGGCTATATCCACCTCCATCGGGGTCCTGGCTCTCGCCCCGGCGTCTCCGGCTTCTTAAGATCTGGGAGGCGGTCGCTGACATTTTCACGCTGGACCACTGTGCGCTTACACCGCCTAAGCTCCTGAACCTCCCCATCATAGGTGGCTGCCGCCTTCTCAGGCCACCCGACCTTCTGGCTCCTACCGGTGGGTCAGTGTCTGCATTGGGGACTTCGCTGGCCCTGCCCCTCCCCTCACTCGGCCTACGCGCTGCGCCCTGGCTGACGCCGCGTCGCTGACCAGCTTCTGCCGTCGTCTTATCGACGAAAATCTACGAGGGACCTACCGAGTAAACACCATCGGCCAGGCCGTAGTGCTGCGCGGGACGACTACGCCGTTCTTGCGAGCCATCACCCGAACTACCCGTCGCATGTTAGAGCGCCCACGCCTGACTGCCCTGCCCATCGTCCAGTTCGCTAGAAGGTGGGAGGAACATATAAACCTACCCATCAACATCGGCTGGTCGTCTCTCCGGCGCTGCGCCTTCTCCGGGCACAACGCGGACGTGACAGTGAGGCTGGCTCTGCACGCCCTGCCCCATCCATCCTCGGCACAACAGTCCTGCGTCGCCTGTGGGTCCGGCGACCTGTCGCTGGTTCACCGATACTGGTCCTGCCGCTACATCAGGCCTCTCATCTGGGAGACATTTACCATAATCGGGCGGCCCCCTGACCTGCAGGGCTGGGTCTTCGGGCATGGCCTAGACGATGACACCCTGGCCATCCTGGCGTCTGCCAAGACGCGCATCTATAAGTACTTCCTCGGTGTGGAACTGAGGAGTGAAGACCTTGTCTGGAGGAGAACTCTCTCAAGGTGGGGAAGTCTTCCTTGCTGAAGAAATTTGTACACATACACAACTATATATATTCCCCTACATTTTATATACCCTTTATTTACTATTTTATTGTATACTAGCCGAATGACCCGGGCAACGCCCGGGTTTTAACCGATTAAATGTTTTTAATCAAATACTATTCGTAACAATTATAAATTGGCGCCGTGGATGTCACTCTTGTGAAACGTCCCGCTCCAAACTTTGTGTCTGATAAACGATATTTTTATAGAGAGATGATCTGGCTTTGTGTCTTCTGCTCGAATGAATGTTTTTCTGTTAGAATTTTGTTCCTGCATACTAAAAATAAACTGGCTTCATCCGTGGTCTCTGCTTTTTGGAATTTTTCCCGATATGATCTTGTATCTGATAATCAAATATGATACAGAAATATTGTCATCATCATTTTTTAACTAAAAAACAACTATTTATGCCCAGAACCTGTCAATTTCAATTTTTCTTGGCTAAAAATCCGATAAATATCTCTTCCAGATTTTTCTCTACGTCCTGTTAAAACACGTTTTATATGTACATTAGGTCAACTGATATTATCTCCCATCTTCACCGCTAAAGGCGCTGCTTGCGAGCGAAAGGGCAAATTTGCAACGCAATTTGCAAATAACTCGAAGAATATTCGGGATAGAGACCTGAAATTTTCACTACAAGTTTTTCCAGATTCTACTCTATATACTGTTGAAATTTCAGTCAGATTAGTTACGTATTGTGGACGTGAATAGCCGACATTGGAACAAACACACATACATACATACATACACTGACTTTTATATATATAGGAATTTTTCTCCACCTTTTTAACAATTAATTAGAAGAATCAATATAATTGTTTAAATTGTCAAATGTCCACATAATGTCATCTCGATTTTGTCGTCTATGGCTTGGCTTTCTTTTTGCGTACATCCTATAGACGTGGTCGCTGTGTCCTTATCAGCGGAAATTTTTGTAGTGCGCCCTCGTCACTTCTGCTCGCAGAGGCGCTCTAGATCATTTTTCTTTGCTGTGGCAGTTTCTTTCAGACTCACCCTCTCAATCTCATGCCTGTCCAGCACATATTTGTTCGTGTTAGGCATCCTATATATAAGATTTTCGAGGCAGATTCTTTGAAGGATTAAGTTCTCTGTCTGCCTCCATTTTCTTCTCTAGAAGTTTTATCCTTCTAAGCGCTCTATTCTTGGGCCTTTTCATGTCAACCTTGTACTGAACTATGGACTCTTCAAAACTGTTGGAGGAGTCAGACTGCGTTGTCTCAATTACAGCATAACTATTTCTAGAAGGTAACTGTTTGCCTTTCACGTGTCAGATGAATGAGTGAAGATGGCGAGCTGAAGTCCGTGGCTTACTTCAGAGTGGAATCCAGATGACAGTGCTGACACATTACACGGGATGACCTGGTGGCAGACATTGTCGTTGGACTTTCCTGGAGTGCCTAATGCTCCGCTGGAGCCAATTTGCGATGTGATACGACCACCAATCTCGTTGGACTTACATAAAGCACCAACCCCGACTTATCCAGTTGAATAACCGCTGTAGTTCCAGATAGTCTGGCCTCGTCACAGGAGTCGTCACGCTGTCGCTTTTCAGATCACTTGATCGTTGATTTTCTCGCGGAGATTCTCTGAAGGGATCGGGGGGGGGGGGGGGGTGGAATTTTCGCAAAGTACATCATCTGGAGGTCACTCTTTTGCCGTCCGCTTGTACTGGTTTAAAATACTCGTGCTACAGTCGTTGTATGAGGCGATCCATCGCTCTCCTCGGTCTGGATCATTTCCTTCTCCATTTCTAGTGAGCTTTAAAACACCATCTATCTTCTGTAGGGCGTTTTTCTTATTTACAAACAGTCGTACTGCCATCCATCAGTCGAAGGGTAGTTTCCCGTTCCATGATTTTTAAAGGTGCTTGAATAACCAGTTTTTTTTTTTTTGTCCTTGAGACAGCTTGCGCGATGCTGACAAGGCTAACAGCCGAAACGTGGTTAGCTTTTCTTGATTAATCAAGAATGGGTATTTGGCCAATTCTGGAATAATTAGAAATCAGAGATTCTGATAGATGGCACAAACCATCAGCAACTTTCAGTTGCACGATAAGGAGATGAAGGAGAACTGAAAGCATTATCTTTCACTTTTGCACATTCCAATCAATTTTATATATATATAAATTCAATTATTATAATATCTAATTATAATATACTATTGCGCGCGCTGCATAAATATATAAATATTTTTTTACTGATAACTTCTTTCAAAAGGAACAGATCTTTTGATTTGAAAAAAAAAAAGCCTGAAGACACCCCATATTAAAATAATTTCTCGCAACCTTCCCTGTAGGGGGCGATAGGCTCCGCGAGATACTTCCTTATCATCCTCGTGAACTCTTTTCTTCTGCTTACTAAATCTCTATTGACTCCCCCATTTTTTTTTTTTTTTTTTGCAAGAGTTGCCAGCTTCAACTATCCCCTTTGGCTATATAAAAAATGTTTATAAAGTATTGGGCATGTAATAAACTAAAATTTATCACTATTGTTTCGTTGATCTATTCTGTTAACCTCAAGATATTTGTTTGTTAATATATTTTAGAATTTTATTAAATATATAGTCAAAAGAAATGCTATATTTTAATGAATTATGCTCATTTAAAATATACAGGAATATAAATTTGTAAGAACTCAGCCTTTGTTTCATTGTTACACATCCAACGTGCTCTCTCTGAGAAGTGGTATGGCTCATCACTTGTTGAGAAAAAGTAGTATGATTCATTTTCAGTTGGATCCTCTGTTTCCATTCTGGCAGGTGATCCAGTCTGGCTTTTCTGTTTGAAATTCCCAACACACTCTCTCAACTTAGTATGATTTCACAACTCTTGTAGAGTAACAAATTATTTTTCCCTCTACACACCCTACAAACAGGAGATCCTTGCAGCTTTGAAGAGGAAGGTTGGGATAAGGTTATGTGTAGTTTTGTTAAAATTGTGATGTTTTATATGTTTTTACCTTGCTGTTATACTTTAATAAGTTATTTACAGATCTCTACAAGTTTAAATATTCGGGCGCCAGTGGCTGTAACGGCAGCT
>CP092874.1:87274786-87342170 GCA_030710605.1 Cordylochernes scorpioides | reverse complement strand
GGCATGCCTATATAGTAAATTATCAATGAGCACATTATTATTACTGATGGTACTCTGTGCAGTTGCCTTTTGACTTATTGTAATATATATCACTTGTAAACTTATGTCTGATATAATTTATATTATGTTTGATGTTAGCCTAAAAGAAATAAAGATTTTCTTTTATAACTTCCAAATACTTCTTGCTGATTAACTTCAACCAACAAACACGAGGACGTTACAGTGGCTGCCGAAAAGCAGACCACAAATTTATTCATCTATGGCACATGTAGAGACCTAAAGCTGTACCGGCTAGCAATAAATGTTGAGGGGAAATTTACCAATCCTTTCTGGATAAATATATAAAAACAAAAAAAAATCTTAAATAAAATTACGCATTTATAAGAATTTTTAAAAGGATATATAAAACTATATATATATATATAAGGTTAAAAGGAAGGAGTTTTAAAAAGTATATATAAACTAAAAAGACCTATCATACCAAAATCCTATTTGTCCCTACCTACCTCCACATCCAGCAACCCAAGTCCATGATTCCAAAAAGGGCGACCAAGGCTGCAGCCAGGCCAGCGGCCTGAGCTTTCAGAAACTCCCAGTCCTCAGTCCCCAGGACTTTTTAAAGCCCGAAATTCCGCTACTTTCTGCGTGTTGATAATTGCTTATGTAGTTGCTACCACTTCTTTTTGGTTTTACTTAACTAAACAATAAGTGCGTGCATTAAAAAAAAAAAAAAAAAACACCAATAAATATATATACTTAAAATACCACACACACACGAAAAAAAAAAAACACAATTCATGTACATTTTGTAAATAAATTAAAATTTCAATTTACATCAAGTTTTTATAAACAACTTTCTGCCCGCAAACGTCGTTAAAAAAATAATATTCACATTTCATCATCATCATCTTTAAACCTTGATATTTTTGATTTTTATTTTTTATTTTTAAAATATTTCTCTACATATTTTATCTTTTATAGTTTATTTAATTATAATACGTATTTAATATACATTTATATACTCGGGAAATGGTTATATTTTAATCATAAATTACGTAAGTAATTTTCCAAATATTTTATGTAATAATGGATTCTTTAAATTCCTAATGTTAACTTGATTATTGCAAAATTTGTGTGCTACATAATTTTTTCTAATACCTTTATTACAATATTGAGGAGCCTAAAAAATATTTTATTAGGTTGTTGTGTTTAATAAGTGCTTTAATTATTAAAATATGAGAACGTACGTATTTTATATTAGTATTTCTTTCAAAAGACGCTCACCCAAAAAACGAGCTGTTTAATGTTAAAAATTGATTTTATAAGTGTACAATAATAAATTTTGCAACACACATTTTAATATTTAGTTGTTTGACGTAATAAGAAAACCCGCTTTAAATAAATATTTATGTGCGTTTCTTAGAATTTGTCAAATGTGCAGCTCCTTTTTGACAGGCAAGTAAACAAAGTTGACAGCTAAGGCGAATGTTAAATTAATATTTTTTGACCTCTTATTTTTATGAAAAAAGAATGATTTCAATGAAATCTTAAATATATTCATTATTTTAATATTTTTTATAGAAAATAAAAATAATTTGTTAAATTTTTTCCTTTTAATATATTTGGGATATTTAAAATTTTTAAATGCTATTTACATTCCTACACTATTAAAATTAAAAATAATTTATATATATATAATTAATTATATATAAAAAATTGTGTATAAAAATATATCCCTCATGCAATTTTTTAACTTTAATAAATGAAGTATTTATTATTGTCAATAATCCTGTTATGATAAAAAGATGATTAATGGTACTTTAAATGCTATCATATTCTATGGAAAAGGATTCAATTTTCTTGGTCAACTGTGAGTGATAGAGTAGGTCATCAAACAATTAGTTTTCATACCACTTGTATTCAATATTATATACAGTTGAGTCTCCAATGAAAGACTGCCTAAAAAATATGTCAATCCCTGGTTTTTCAAAGAGATTGTCTCTCATTGGAGACTCAGTGATGTTCTTTCAAACCCAAACATAATAGGTGTTTTTCTTTTATCAAATACATATAAGTTTGAAAGGTATAAACATACTCCAATATTAAAGTATTAGTTAAGTGAAAAATAAAATTTAACAAAGGATAATTATGATAAGGCACAATTTGGATAATAGATTATAAACACAAGGTAATAAGACCAAATCCAAATAAATAAATAGTGTGTGGCGTTTCGGTAACATTGTTGTTATCATCTTCAGACAAAAGTACTGAATGAAGTACTGAAGTACTTTTGTCTGAAGATGGTAACAACGCTGTTACAGAAATGTCACAAACTATTTATTTATTTGGATATGGTCTTATTACCTTGTGTTTAAAGGGATAATTAATTACATAAAAATAAATATTATTTACCATTACTTGATGGGGGTCGGTGGAAGGGTAGTCTAAACAGTTGGTTTTCAACCGCTATAATCTGGGATTGAAACACACATTGGGCACTTTTTTCTAATAAAAAAAAAAATGCTCCAATGGCCCCCGATTCTGGCAAAAGTCCAACCCTACCAAAAAGTACAAGTAATCAAACAGGGCTCTGGCACATATGTAAGTGCAAAAGTCAAACTGCTTTTAATGTTTGTAGACATGTGCTGCACTCACAGTAAAAGCAGTCACTAACTATCCACGTAGATTATCATGGCCTCTACCACGTGTACTTGAGATAAATAAAAAAAAAAGGAAACTATTACTTGACTTTTTAAAAAAGTTACTAATGAGAGTTTGTTTTTGAGTAACCAGAGAATCTTGATACAAATTGATCTTCTAAATCTATTTAGGTTTGATAGAACTGTGGGTAGTTTTTATCCAAGTCAAAGTTTTTTTCAGTTTATGAATACATTCCTATTCGGTAACAGCGTTGTTATAGTATATGAAGATAGTAACTATCTTCTTCTTATCTGTTATCTTGTTTACACACTTGATAACAGTAACTATTTAAAACTTGCTGTGGTAAAATTTCTCATTCAGTACTTTTGTCTGAAGATGGTAACAACGTTGTTACCAAAACGTCACACACTATTTATTTATTTGGATTTGGTCTTATTACCTTGTGTTTATAATCTATAATCCAAATTGTGCCTTATCATATATGAAATTATATAAATACATTCCTATGAATATATTTCCTCAAATACGCAATGAAATGGACATTATATCAATTAACATCTGGTTTGGCATATTTGTCTAATCTTAGCTTGTGGTGTTTCGATAATAGCGTTGCTACTGAAACGTTATTGTTGTTGTGTCCAAAGAAGAGCCTCAGATGTCCCCATACATCTCTATCACATCAGTTGCAATGTTCTCTATCTTGGGTGTGTAAAGTTGCTGTTCTGGGTCCATGTCAATTTTCTGTTGTTACTGTCGTGTCCAATGAAGAGCCTCAGATGTCTCCACGCATCTCTATCACAGCAGTTGCAATGGCCTCTATCTTGGATGTATAAAGCTGCTGTTCTGGGTCTATGCCAATTTTCCGTTGTTGTTGTCATGTCCAATGAAGAGCCTCAGATGTCCCCATGTATCTCTATCACAGCAGTCGCAATGTCCTCTATCTTTGGAAAATGGGTGCCGTTGCCATGTTAGTTACCTTGGACCAGAATTTGGTCAAATATTCCAAAGGTCCACTGGTGTGGTCGGTCTTCTCCCCCCCTACTCCTCCCTACAGAAACCTCACACACAATTTATATACAGTTAAACCTGTCTATAGCACGCCCTCTTGGGACTCACCAAAATATGGTGCTATAGAGAGGGGTTGCTATAGAGGGTCACTTTTAATGTAAAATGTTAACATTTTAATGTTTAAAATTGGGCGCTATAGACAGGTTTATTTGGATTTAATCTTATTACCATGTGTTTCTAATCTATAATCCAAATTGTATACCTAATCAAAGTTAGAAGACTGTATGTTTCATTGAGATCTACTCGTCTCATGTAGCAGATTTTGATATTCTCTCTGGTCTGGCACTTTCTTTTTACCAAATGAATCATCACAGTAGGTTGAAAGGAATTTTACTGGAGCCTTGCTTTTCTTTTCCTATAAGCCAGAGCTAGTAGCTTGTTATTTACCAAATAAAGAGGGGTTTGGTGGAAGGGTAGTCTAAACTGTTGATTTTCAAACACTACGACCTGGGATCAAATCCCGTATTGGACACTTTTTTCTAACTTAAAAAAAAAAAATGCTTCAATGGTCTCCGATTCTTGCAAAAGTCCAACCCCACCAGCGAGTGCAAGTAAACAAATGAGGCTCTGTCAGACTTGTTGTGCAAAAATTGAACTGTTTTTTCACATGCGTAGAAGACATGTAGTGCACTTATAGTAAAAGCAGTAACCAACTTCTATCATGATTATCAAGGCCTGTACCACACGTGTACTAGGGATAATAATAATAAATAAAAACCATATAAAGAAATTCACTCTTTTTAAGGTTTTTAGAAATCCTAATGATATTGGAAATACTATTGGTACTGATAGTTTCAGTTAAATATTACAACCACTAAGTCCCTAGCTAGGTCAAAAGTTATCAAAGGATATCCTGGATTCTAGAGCAGATTCATTGGAACATCGTAGAAAATGACAACTGGAAATAATTTACTTATATGAATTTATTGAGAGACAATAACCAGTTGCAGATTTACAAAGCATGACTAGTTTGACTCCAAACCAATCATGGTGCTTTTGTGGCATATACTATCCAAGATGAGTTTTTCTTTTTTTCGTAGGCAACCCAAGCTCTTATCAGCTGTAATATTCTGAGTAGGTTTATAAACTTATTCTTTAAATATACTCTGCCATCTATACATAAGAAATAAAATCATTAAGCACAAATATTTCTTTTTCAAATAACTTGTTCTTTACATGATCTGAGCTTCTCTTGAATCTTGAAGTTGGGTTATATCAGGATGAGAACTTGGAACAAGAGTCTTCAGTTAAAGAAAAATAGTTGTACATCAATTCAAATCTTCCTCTAGACATGATGTTTCCAAACCAGGGAGTCTCTAATAGTCTTTTTTTGTCTAATATTCTCTAATTTGGTTCTTCTTATCATTGCCCATATTAAATACTAGCCGAATGACCCGGGCAACGCCCGTGTTTTACCCGATTGAATGTTTTTATTCAAATACTATTTGTTACAATTATAAATTGGCGCCTTAAATAAATGCATATATTAGTTAATAACTATAGCCTATGTGCTTTATCTGTCTATGTACTGTTGGGTTCCGTAGGCGTCTCTTACTGGGAAAAAGAAAGAGAGGATTCGATTTAGTTATTAACTAATATATGCATTTATTTAAGGAGCGACCCGCTCCAGCACAATAGTTACAAAAACGAAAAAGCGAGTGGGGGGGGGGCAAAGGTGGCGTGATCGTAGCCAACCAATAGGAGAGCTCCATTCAAAAAAAAAAGCAAACGGTGACAGAGATGAAAAATTATTAAGAACGCATGACACTCGTAACTGTATATAGAATAATGGGGGGTCGGTGGAATGCTGGTTAAACCGTTTGGTTTTTGACCACTATGATGAACCAGGTTCGATTCACGCATTGGACACTTTTTTCTGTTTAAAAAAAAAAAAAAAAAAAAGCTCCAATGGCCCCCGATTCTTGCAAAAGTCCAACCCCACCAGCAAGTGCAAGTAACCAAACGGGGCTCTGGCACATTTGTAAGTGCAAAGTCGAACTGCTTTTCACATGTGTAGACATGTGGTGCGCTTACAGTAAAAGCAGTCGCTAACTACCCACCATGATTATCATGGCCTGTACCATGTGTACTAGGGATAAGCAAAAATATAAATATGCATATATATATTAAAAATAAAGAAGGCATCTCCTGACCACGAGCACATGTGCTTTTTCAGGAGATGCCTTCTTTATTTTTAATATCAACACCTGACCCACTTATCTTTTATTTTTTTCTATTGTTTTTTACATATATATATATAATTCTTGATAAATACCATCATCTAATCCTTCCACTGTCCTTCTAGTTTCCTAGAAAATGGAAGTAAAATGGCCCTTTTACTTGACAAGAACTTTTGTGGGCATATTCTCATTGGTGAAAGCCACAATCAAATTCATTGCTTTGAATAACAAACAAAAAAAGTAATCATTAAGCCAGATAATAGAAAGAGAAACATGATCTGGACCAAAAACTTCTCCCAAAGTCAATGTTTTGGATGTTTTTAAAATGGGGATAAACTCTTACCCAAGGGTTTGTCTGGCTTTCATTCAATTCTGTGTAACAATGGATTGGTACCTTGGAGCTTAAAGGGTTAAATCTGAACTGGAATCTAACCTTTAGCATCCCTTTGTTCAAATTCTAACACCACAATTCTCTTTCAAATTACTATCCTTAATGCATAATAAGGTAATAGTTGGATTATAATGATGTTAAACGCCACAGACTATTTATTTATTTGGATTTGGTCTTATTACCTTGTGTTTATTCTTAATGCAATTTGTGGTTGAACTGTTTGGATACTTCTGAGTTTGCTTAAACCGAGGTTGCCGATATGTTGACCATTTTTTGCATCATATTTTGACAGGAGAGGCAGCATCTAATGATTGTTTCTCTCCCAACAAATGTTTACAGTATCTTATCTTTCTGAAAAATGGTACTAAGTGTCACAGGAAGAGATATTACAAACCTATTAACAAAATATTGTCAACACCACTAAGTATCATAGGAAAGTGGGAGTAGAAAGATGCCTAATAAAATTTCATATTCTTTCAAAGAGTCTTCAATGTAGGAATGGAAAAATTCACCTACAGTACATAAGAGATATTTTCTGCTAGAGATTGTCATGTGCATTGCTTTATAGCAAATGTCTATGACAGATTACCATTGCTTCCATGGTTTTTCATTGTTGTGATAATAAAATAAAGATGCCTGGAACACATTATTGATCCTTAAGGAATATATAGGGTAACTTGTATGGATCAAATTTCTATGTTTTTGTTGTCATGTCCAATGAAGAGCCTCAAATGTCTCTGTGCACAGCAGTCCCATATCCACTATCTTGGATGTGTAAAGAATGTGATAATGGCCTTAATGTTTATTCCTTCAGAAATCATTAAAATTATAATTTGTATCTTTGTTCACTGTAGGATTTATTAACACAAGGTAATAAGACCAAATCAAAATAAATAAATAGTGTGTTGGTCTTATTACCTTGTGTTTATAATCTATAATCCAAATTGTGCCTCAACCTGAAGGATTTATTAAGATAATCATTTTTTAATCTTAATTAAAAAATATATTTGAATTATGAGTTTCATTTAGATATTTCTTTCCAAATAACTGGAACTTAGAAATTTGATTGACAATATATCCAGATGGGACAAGAACTTACAGGACATGTAACAATTATCCTGGGGTGGAACACCTACCCACATATTCTCATGCAATGGCCACAGTCTTGCAGAAATTTGACATGGGCCCAGAGCAGCAGCTTTACACACCCAAGATAGTGGACATTGCGACTGATGTGATATAGATGTATGGGGACATCTGAGGCTCTTCATTGGACACGACAACAACAACAGAAAATTGACATGGACCCAGAACAGCAGCTTTACACACCCAAGATAGTGGACATTGTGACTGTTGTGATAGAGATGCATGGAGACATCTGAGGCTCTTCATTGGACACAACAACAACAATAGAAAATTGACATGGACCCAGAACAGCAGCTTTACACACCCAAGATAGTGGACATTGTAACTGTTGTGATAGAGATGCACAGAGACATCTGAGGCTCTTCATTGGACATGACAACAACATAGAAATTTGATCCATAGAAATTACCCTATATATTCCTCAAGGATCAATAGTGTGTTCCAGGCATCTTTATTTTATCCCAGCAATAGAAAAAGAAAAGACTTTAACAACCAACTTTTTATTGAATCTTGAGGAATTTATGGGGTAACTTATATAGACCATATGTTTCATTTAGGGGGAAAATAAATGCATTCAGGGAAATTGTCTTTCAAAAAAATTATTCAATTAACTCAAGCTTTTGGGCCTTGTAGCCCTTCTACAGCCCGAGTGATCTCAAGTTAAAAATGAACACAATATGACTTAGTATATTCAAGAGACTGAAAATTGACCTCATCAAAGCTAAACATATTCGTAAAAAGTTCCACTTATGCACAAAAAGTGCCATACTGGGGAGCACATAAAGTAATAGGTGAGAAAAGTATAAAATAAAAAATGAAGTTCTTTCTTATCTCCACACAATCATATTAGGGTATCAAGCTTGTAAATCTTGTTGATGATGTCTGCTGGGGATGTATAGAGCTCATCAATGGATGAGTCAATACAGTCAATAATGTGTTTTGGGGTTGCAGGTTGAGAATTGCACTTAGTACATAGTGGGAAAACCTTGCAACCATTCTGGAAAGTCATTGTCCATAGATGACCAGACTTAAGTCTGGAAATCAAAGACTCTTGTTCTCTTGGGAGGACAGAACCGGTGCTTGTCCCTCCTGCTCTGTACCAGTCATGTTCCCCATTAGATTTCCATTCCTGCAGACATTGGGTTTTGATGGTATGGAGGAGGTCTCTTTCGTCTAGTTGGGTGACAGATTCCCAGTCTTCAGGTAGGCCAAGAGCTCCAGCCTTTGCCAGAGAGTCTGCTCGCTCATTTCCAGGAATTCCAATGTGAGCTGAAAGCCATTGCACTGTGACAGAGCTGTTGGCTGGGAGTATATAAGAAAAGTAAATAAGAATATGAACAGTAGCAATGTGTTTCTTTATTAGAGATTGATATATTCTCTCAACTTATAGCTATTCCTGTGGAAGGATTATAAAGATCTGAAGCTTGCACTTTGCACGAATAAAGAAACACATTGTTTATATTCTTATTTTATAATTTTTAAAGTAATAGGTGTTATGAGAATATATTTTTTGCCCTAGAGTAAAAAGTAATAGGTGTTATCTCTGAATTGGTTTCATTCTGGGGAGCAAAAATTGATTTGTTTTATCACAGAATGTTTTAAAGTTTCTCTCCCAAAGAAGTAGACATGACATTTACATGAAAATAAGACCAAATCCAATAAATTAATAGTGTCTGATGTGTGTTTCAATAATAGTATTGTTAACGTGACACACTATTAATTTATTGGATTTGGTCTTATTACCTTCATTTGTGATGAATCCGTGGTAAATCCATGTATAATACATTTCTTTTCCTCCAATTTACCTAGACTAATCGATTTATTCGCTTGATTGTCTTTATATAATATTTCCTGTATATAAATATCATATTACCATTAAGGTACTATTACTTTTTTTCCTGTATGTATCCTACATTTCTGCTTGGAGAATCTGTATAAGACTAAAAAGGTCTTAATAAAACTTTTTTATTGTTGTGTATTTGGTCTAATTTTCTTGTAGCTGTAATCCAAATTGTGATTTATCGTAGATATTGTTTCAGCATGGAGCTGCCAGTTTTAAACATTCCAGGAGAAGTCAACTTCTCCATGCAAGCTGGGCTGGTCCGTGACGTTGTCATTGTGGATGTTGGACAGCTCAACCTCAAGTCCCTCAAGGATCTGGCCTGCAATTTCATTGACAAGAAGGTAACCATGGGATTTCTGTGCTTCATGCGCAAATTTGATGTACAGTATAGCCTTAACTACCAGGAGATATATATATATACACGGTTAAACTTGTCTATAGCGCCCCCGCTTGGGACTCACCAAGATAGGGTGTTATAGAGAGGGGGTGCTATAGACAGGTTTAACTTTATATATATTTTGAATATAGAGCAATCCATGGGGGTGGTTTCAGGGGTTTGTGCTGAAGCTATGCATAATGCTTAATACTTGTCTTCTTTCTTCAAAGTTAAACTGAGCTCTTATCTCTCACATGTTGCACATAAATGGTGGTTAATGGGTCAGCACGATTCTACTCGTTATATTTATGGTGTTGTTTCTGAGATGATGACAGAGTATGCTCAATAAAAAAAATTTAAAATAAGTGATTAAGAAAATTTGGAAAAAGAAACAAAAAATTAAGAATTAACTTTTATATTTGTAATTATAAGGTGGTAATAAATGACCAAATCCAAATACTTTAATAGTGTGTAACATTTCGGTGACAAGGTTGTTGCTGAAACATCACACGCTATTTATTTATTTGGAGTTTGGTCTTTTATTATCTTGTGTTTCTAATCTATAATGCAAATTGTGCCTTATCATTTTTTTGATATTTATAAATAAAGAAAGAGAAATAATTGTCTAATCACTAAATGCACTTAATAGGTTACTTGTTGACGCACAAAAATATAAATAACATCATCAGTTTAAAGGAGGAAAAAGTGGCCATGTGTCCAGACATTTTTTTTCCTCAATTCCATAAGTTGTGTGGTTAGAAGAACCAGTTTTTGCAAGGCTGGGATGGATTAAATCTCTCTGTCATCTACTGACACTGGTGATTTTCCTTGCTCAGGTTATCCAACTGACAATTTGGTAGAATGTGCTCGATCTTAGGGAGGTTATTCTGTTAATTGAGTGTGGGAGCTCTATGTTTTAATTGAAACATAAATTGGGAAGAGGATGCCAATTAAGGTCATCTGTTTCATCATCGTCGTCATACTTTTAGTCTTTCTTGTAGAGAGGATCATCTCTGTATGACATTCATTCACAGAGGACATATACACTCCTAGACATAACTTAAGTAAGTGAAAAGTCTTTGATGTGCCAGTCATCTTTTTTTTTTTTTTAAGTAGACAGCCAATTTTGTTCAAACTTGGTTATCTCATCTTCAATAAAGGTCACTGAAAAAATAATAATAAAATATAAAAAGGTCAGATGTTGATATTAAAAACAAAAAAAATCATATCCTGACCAGGCTCACATAAGCATATATAGATGGCAGAGCGCCATCTAGTGGAACAAAAATAAATTAAACCTTTATTTAACTTGTTCCGTGATATTTGGCCAACCCAATTTCTTGATGGCAGAGCGCCATCTAGGTATACTCATGTGAGCCTGGTCAGGATATGCCTTTTTATTTTTAAAGGTTACTGTGTATCAAATATCTTTCAGAGTTATTGTCTGAATCCTAATATGCATTCTAAAAGGTGCAACCTCCTTAAGTTTTAAACACAAGTTAATAAGACCAAATCTATATAAATAAATAGTGTGTGATGTTTCAGTAACAGTTTTGTTACCATCTTCAAACAAAAGTACTGAAATTAAACCACAGCCTGTTTTAATAAATAGTTACTGTGTTATTAAGTGTGTAAACAACATAGCAGATAGTATCCTATTATCTTGTGTTTATAATCTATAATCTAAATTGTGCCATATCACCTTCCTTGAGTTTTGTCAATGTGTGAATGTATATAAACAAAAATATATTGGGGCAGAGTATTTATATATACAGTAGAACTACCTCCCTGTAAAGGACAACACCTAATTGCAGAGCCAAAGTGTCCTTTAGGGAGAGATGTCCTCTTACCGGAGAGTTGCTAAGTTGTAAAAATGGTAATTTTGCAAATGAAAACTGTCCTTTTTAAAGAGGTGTCCTCTTGTGATATATCAAGTGCCTCAAATAAATTCCTATTAACGTAAGTGAATCCGTGAAGTAAATGTAGTAACTTTGTGCATATATCATTTATCAATTGAACAAAATAATATATTGTTTGGCTGATGCAGTTTCCAGAACACGGACTGAACCGGCTTAATGAGCGGCTTTTGCTCTTCCGCCATGACTATGGGTCCACCAACATGTTGCTGCCCATCAACGCAGCCTCCGATGTCACCGAGGGCACTCTGGTGGAGATTGTGGTGTCAGGTAGGTGTCCACTCTACAGTGGTCCCCTCCTCTCTAACACTCTGTGCTGCTGCAGCCAACAACCCTTCTGAGGAAATCCAGATCACACCCCACTCTCTCTCTGTCCATTCCTATAAGTCCCCCACCTTCTGTGACTTCTGTGGGGAGATGCTCTTTGGACTGGTGCGCCAGGGGCTCAAGTGCGAAGGTAACTAGCTAGATCAACATGTCTTGGGAGGAACAGACAAGGCTTCATTGAGGCCGTTGTCTTCCAATTTTAAAGAAGGTTGAAATCCTCTAAAGAATATTAGTGATAGATTTAAAGCGAACGAGGATGCGTTTCTTATAAGTTTTAATAAAGCCAAGCTTTCGGGTCAATAACCCTTCTACAGGACATCATATCTGAAGAGAATCTTCCAATTTTAGTTTGTTAAGGTATCCAACTTGTTTATGTTGTTGTTGTTTCTTATCCTCCTTGTGTAAAGATTACATGAATTCCACGAGTTCATGCTTCTCGAACTCAACTTATTTATAAAGGTGCCTTTTCAACTGTGATGTTATATGAGTGGGGTTTAATAAGTCCCTGTTGTTCAGAATAAAAACATATTTTAAAAAATCCAAATTTTAGTATAAGGTTCCACATAAAAAAAAAACACTCAAAAAATATGGTAACTCCTGGTCTCTCAAAGAGTTAGTCTCTCATCAGAAACTCAGTCATGTCAGCAGACCAAGTTATGATCCATTATTGAAGCCCAAACATAGTAGGTGTTTTTACTTTTATCATTAACACTCATAGACAAAACTTGAGGAAGTTTTAGTTTTTAGCATGTGTATTGGGATTCCGACAATAACTCTGAAAGATATTACAGTGACCTTTATTAAGGACACCCGAGATAATCAAGTGTGAACAATCGTGGCTTTAGAAAGCAAGTAGAAATCATTGGAAGCAAGCAGGTCAAGTAGATATGGGAGGTGAGGCAGCAATCCATGCAGTTTGACTGCGAACAACATATGACTGGTGCAGTGTCATGGTGAAAAAGCAGTTTTTTTCTCTTTGTCAAATGCCACTGTGTCTCCTCTTCAATTTCTTGTTGAGGTTTTTCTAATAACTCTCACTGTAGAACCTTGCCTGGGGAGAGTTTTTCTAAAAGTTTATTAAAATGATACCCTTTGTAGCCCAAAATACATCTCTATAACTTTTCCAGCAGATTGGGAGACCATCTTCGCCTTCTTTAGAGCAGTCCTGGATGGAGATGTTTCTTAAACAGCATCTAGCATTTCCTCCCTTGGTTTCACATATGAAAGCAAAAATTAATTACTGAACAATACTTCACTTTCTCCATCTTAGCTTAAATAACATGGGACGACTCATTGAAATGGATTTCATATCAAACCAATAATATGAATCAGTGCGAAATATGGCGCGTGCACTTTTAAAGAATGCCAAGCACACAGTAACAACTTACTTTACCAACACCATCTGTTTCTAAAAGCAGGTATTCATTGAGTTCTTCTTTTGTAAAATGAATCATCTTATCTGAATATGCCATTAGGCTCCATTTGTATTGTTGTTGTTTCATATCCCCTTGTGTAAAGATTACACGAATTCCATGAGTTCGTGCTCCTCGAGCTGTTTTATGATGAGCAGCGGCCTCTCCCAAAGGTCCTGTTTAGTGCATCTAATGCAAGTCAAAATGTGTACTGGAGCTGCAGGTGCCAAGCTACATTTTGGAAAAGTGGGGTAGATTTTATTGTTATTTTCTATCTCTCTTTTTTTGTATTTTTTACTCCATATATGGCTAATCACTATTCTTTATCTCATAAAAAAAGGAGAGATGAAATAGGAATTTGTTTATATTGACCGTTATTATGTTACAAAAGATGTTTCAGCAAAACTCAGTTTGTCTAAAATTGTTACATTTGCAGGTTGTGGGCTGAACTTCCACAAGAGATGTGCATACAAGATTCCAAACAACTGCACCCACACGCGGCGCAGGAGGTCCTCCACCCACTTGGTGCCGCGCAGCCCCACAGAGTCTGTGCAGAGGACAGCCAGCAGTGGTCCCACCTTCTCAGATGACACCTCGGTTAGTTCTTTGGTCTTCCACTAGGGAAACATATTGTTGTCACATACATTCTCTTTCTTATCACCTTTTTTATTCACACAAGGTAATAAGACCAAATCCAAATAAATAAATAGTGTGCGATGTTTCGGTAACAGCATTGTTGAAGGACAAAATATATGGTGATACATTAAATTAAATTAAAATATAAATAATTTTTTAAAATTATTTTATCACAATATACAGTTAAACCTGTCTATAGCTCCACCTCTTGGGACTCACCAAAAAGGGTGTTATAGAGAGGGGGTGCTATAGACAGGTCACTTTTAATGTAAATCGCATCGAACTACGTATTTAAAATCGGGCGCTATTTAGAGGGGGCGCTATAGACAGGTTTAACTTTATATAAAATCAATAAATGTCAGCATTGGGAGAGCATACGTTGTTTGGAGGTGTCCTCTAGCAAGAATAAATTTTTAGCGGGAAGTCTTATTTTGGCAATGATAGCTATCCATTGTTTAGAATTGTCTAATATTTAGATTTGTCTAATACTCTATTGTAACTTGATGAGGCACAATTTGGATTGTAGATTATAAACACAAGGTAATAAGACCAAATCCAAATAAATAAATAGTGTGTGACGTTTCGGTAACAGCGTTGTTACCATCTTCATTCTTCTCTCATTCAGTACTTTTGTCTGAAGATGGTAACAACGCTGTTACCGAAACGTCACACACTATTTATTTATTTGGATTTGGTCTTATTACCTTGTGTCTATTGTAACTTGAAAGGTTTTTGATACCGCTATGAATTGTTGAATTATAGGATTTTGAGGAAGTAATTTCTGTTGGGTGGATCGCAATAATTACTATCTTTTAAAATAAAGATTTTTTTTTTTTTAAAGGTACAAACTAACAAATTAAAAAAAACATATATTTCTAGATATATATAAGTTAGCCTCTTTCTGCGAAAACCTACCTATCTCTTGAACAATATTTACATCTATTACCTCACTCCCACCTCTCCAATCTGTATTAGCTTATATACATGCCTAACACACCACAGATTATCAAATCACAGAATATTATAGTTTAACACTTTCAACCCGAGAGGGGATGCAAGAGAGGGGATGCAAATTTGTGTCCTTTCCAATTTTAAAAATTAAATATAATATTAAATACCGAAGCCGCATCCACACCAGGATCTTGTCCCATACCTTCTTGTCTATCTATCAGTGGGTTGGGGAGATGTCAGCTCTCCTAATGTACCTGTAAAATGTGGGCAAGGATTCGCGTCCCTCGGGTCAAAAGTGTTAATGAATAAAAATTAATATTTGAATATAATATCCAACAATTTCTGCAGTGAAGAGATGATCAAAGAGATAAATTTATCAAAAGGATAAAAAGGAAAGATATCATATGAAACAATGGGACATAAATATATTTTTGATGGGATTGAGATTGTATTTTTGTAGCCAATAGTTTAATTTTGTTGATTGTTGTAAATAGCTTTACATTTGGTTGTTGTTGTTGTTTTTTATCCCCTTGTGTAAAGATTACATGGATTCCATGATTTCATGCTCCTCTAGCTCTTTTATGATAAAGAACAGCCTCTCCCAAAAGTCCTGTTTAGTGCTTCTAATACAAGCCAAAATGTGTTTTAGAGCTGCAGGTGCCAAACTACATTTTGGGCAATTGGGGTAGATTTTGTTGTTATTTTCTATCTTCAATGGCTTGAGATGGCCTGTTGTAAATCTTGTTAGTGTTGTTTGGTGTTGTATGATGTTCAGAGCTCCTCCTGGGTTCACTCCACTGTACCAGCTGTGCTTAGGTTGGATCCTCCAGTTCTTATTTACTAAATAAGGAATTTGGTAACTGAATAAGGATTTATAATTGTAGAGAGATGAAGGTGAGAGATATACTCCAGATTGTACAACTGGAGGTGGCACATGGCTTAATGCCAAGAAGGTGTTATCTCTCTCTGTTGATTTCTATTAGAGACTTGGCCAATTTTCTAGAATTATCAAGGAAACTAACCACGTACATGTTTCCGGATGTTTGACCTTTATCTCAGCTTGGTTTCACTTGCATGATTTTGCAATACGAGGAAAACAAAACTTAAGACCTATGATTTAGTCAAAATGAGAAAAATTAAAGAAAAAAACTTGAAAGGCATATTATATTTATTTATTATTATATAAAACATATTAAAAATAAAGGAAGCATATCCTGACCACGAGCACATGTGCTTTTTAGACGGCAGAGCGCTATCAAACATATTATATCCTACAAAATCTACCCCACTTGCTCAATATGTAGCTTGGCACCTGCATCTCCAGAACACATTTTGGCTTGCATTAGATGCACTAAACAGGGCCTTTGGGAGAGGCTGCTGCTTATCATAAAAGAGTTCGAGAAGCATGAACTCATAGATTTTGTGTAATCTTTACACAAGGGGATAAGAAACAACAACATATTATATCCTTGATAAGGTACAATTTGGATTATAGATTATAAACACAAGGTGATAAGACTAAATCCAAATAAATAAATAGTGTGTGATGTTTCAGTAACATCGTTGTTACTTTCTTCAGACAAAAGTACTGAATGAGAAATTTTACGATGAAAAAACTATTTAATTAGAATAGGTGGTCATTTTGCCTTATAAGAAGAGTTATACACTGGCTGTGTTGAGCCTATACAGTGCCTAATCTTACTGCCAAGTATTTAGATGAAACAGCCTCTCTTCCACTTGTTAACAATCTGAGTGGGTGGCAGCTGGTGGTGAGCTCCCCATCTCGCAGCCGGTCCCCATCATTCTCTGGCCGGCCACCGTGGGTGGATCGAGAGTTGGCTGGCCGCATCCCTGTGCCCCACACCTTCATGATCCACTCCTACACCCGCCCCACCATCTGCCAGTACTGTAAGAAGCTCCTCAAGGGAATATACCGGCAAGGCATGCAGTGTAAAGGTGAGTAAATCCTCCCCAAATTTTTATTTACCCTCATTCTGTGTCCCAAAGCTGTTTCATCCAATCAACATAAACCCTGTATACAGTTAAACCTGTCTATAGCGCCCCTCTAAATAGCACCTCCCTCTCTATAGTGCCCGATTTTAAATACGTAGTACGATGCAATTTACATTAAAAGTGATCAGTCTATAGCACCCCCTCTCTATAGCACCCTATTTTGGTGATTCCCAAGAGGGGGTGCTATAGACAGGGTTAACTGTACATTAATTAAGCCATTAAACTTCTAAGTGAAGTGTCTGTCCAGCACTCAATGTTAATTGCTCCCTATACCATAGGTCTATACCAGGGGTCAGTAAACTTTTGAGTCGGAAGAGTCAAAAATTACAATTTACAAAGTTTTAAAGAGCCAACATTATTTTCTTGCCAACAATAAATAGTACTCACATAAATAATATTTACGTATGGAACTATATAAAGAGCTTCACATCCAAAGAGCCGCATGTGGCTTGTGAGCTGCAGTTTGCCGACTCCTGGTATATATACCACAGAATGTAGTTCTTCAATGTCTATAATTCAGGTATTCCCTTTTATAATTTTAAATATAAACCTACAGAATTGGGAATCTTATATTTCATAATACAACAAGTTTATGGAGATAGTTTCTTTTCATTTTTATTAACACAATCTCAAGCTTTTGGGCATCTCTGCCCTTCTACAAGTATGTATTGGCCAATTCTGCCAAATATTTGTTTTAGCTAGTGAAATGTTAGAGCTAATTTTAAAGGACAAATTTCATTTATCAATTTACATTCAATTTTATTGTATTCACAAATATATGTCACTCCTCCTCTTTAAAAAATGCATCAAAACAGTGTATTTCTCTATACATCTACATGCTCTACCTAAAATGTCCCACCATTTCACCAGCTTGTTTTAGTAAGTTTCAACTTTTAAACTTACTCAAATATGTTATTTAAAGCGAAAGTAGCTTTCACAGCTTACAATTAAGCATCGTTCACAAATATTTTAATTTATTAACTGCTTCAGAGGTATTACATATGGTAATAAACTTTTATTATCATCACAAACACCAGCCAAAACACCTCTTTGACAGATTCTGATTTCATGACACTCATTAGAATGTTTTAAAACTGAATCCATCCTTATGTTGTTGTTGTTTCTTATCCCCTTGTGCAAAGATTACACGAATTCCATGAGTTCATGCTCCTCGAGCTGTTTTATGATAAGCAGCGGCCTCTCCCAAAGGTCCTGTTTAGTGCATCTAACGCAAGCCAAAATGTGTTCTGGAGCTGCAGGTGCCAAGCTACATTTTGGGCAAGTGGGGTAGATTTTGTTGTTATTTTCTATCTTCAATGGCTTTAGATGGCCTGTTCTAAATCTTGTTAGTGTTTATCTGAGGTTCATCCATCCATCCATATACTAATAAGGGTGATAACCTCAAACAATTTTGATAATTGTCCAAATTTGTGCTGCCTAGTGTTGTAGCTTATTCACCACTGTTAGTATGCATGCTCTACACCAATAAATTCAACATGCCATTTTATAAAGGAGAGGTGCCCATTTAGCACATGGTATCATCACACCAGTACCTAACAAAGACATCCACTTATGCTCTTATTTGGATTTTAGTTTTGTTCTGTGCCACATATTTAATTGTATTTGGAATTCTCAAATTTCTGCTCTAGCATTACCCCAAAACTTGTACCTCTCTACAAGTACAAACTATTGACATATCAATCAATTCCAGATTTATCAAGACATACAGGCTCAAATTTATATATAATGTATTATTTGAGTGTAAAAAATCCCATGCATTCAAAATAAACCATTGGGCTAACAAATACCTTAATGCACTTTGTGTGTGTAGATTGTAAGTTTAATGTCCATAAAAGGTGCATGGAGAATATTCCCAAGAATTGCACCGGAGAAGCTCCAAAGGAATGGTGTAAGTTTTTCACCCCATAATCTTGTTTTAAGCAAGAAGCTGAGAAATGCTTGTGCAGTGGAGAGTGCCAAGAGCATGGAAGGAGAAAATGGGGGCAATGATGATGAAGACTCTGACAATGAAAATGAGAAGGGCAATGGTAATGGCTGTTCTGAGGATGACAGGAAAATGCAGGCCAAGTAAGTTATAATGGAGCCAGCAGATGTGAACAGAGGTATAATACTGGGTTTGTTTCAGTGTTACAACGAGCAACAACATCCCCCTGATGAGGATTGTACAGAGTGTGAAACACACCAAGAGAAGAGGCTCTAAGATCTTAAAGGAGGGTTGGATGGTGCACTTCACCAATAAGGATTCCATGGTACAGTCTGTCTGTCTGTTTGGCTTAGATCCAGCTCTAACCTGCTCTGTATTTCTGGGGTTGCAGAAACGACGGCATTACTGGAGGCTGGACACAAAAGCCATCACACTTTTCCAAGATGACTCCTCCACCAAGTACTACAAGGTGAATGAAAAATTTGATTTTTTTCGCATAAAGTTGGTTCTGCATATTTCCATGCATGAACTTAAAATATTTGATCTATACTATTGTGCTCCTTGTATAAGACCAAAAGGTCATAACAGGGACTTTTTGTTGTTGTTACTACTGTTATTCTTGTATGTACCCTACATTTCTGTGCTTGGAGAATCCGTATAAGACTAAATTGTATTAATAAAGCTTTTTGTTATTGTACTATTGTGCTCCACACCATTAGCAAGTGTAAGCAGCCTACTAAATTGACTGGTGCTGCAGGAGCTTCCCCTCTCAGAGATCCTCTCCATTGACATTCCCAAGAACAGCAGCGTGGTGGACCAATCCTTCTGTTTTGTACTCCGAACACTGAACATTGACTACTTTGTGGGAGAGGACCCTGACATCTCGAGGAGCTGGGAGGTGGCCATCCGACAGGCCCTCATGCCAGTCACCAACAACCCTTCTGCTGCTGCCTCAGGTTAGCATTCTCCCATATTCTCTCTCTCTGATCTCTCCTTATCCACTGGTGGGCTGGCAGAGAAATCCATGGCTACTCAAGATGTCCCAGAACAGGACAACTCCACAGACATCAGTCTACAGTACCAGATTTTTCCAGAGGAAGTTCTGGGCTCTGGCCAATTCGGAATAGTGTACGGAGGGGTTCACCGGGCCTCGCGCAGGGCAGTGGCCATCAAGGTAGTATTGGTGTACAGTTGTGGGATAGAGCCTTCCTACCATCTGGCTGCTTGGGTGTAGGTGATAGACAAGCTGAGGTTCCCCACCAAGCAGGAAGCCCAGCTGAAGAATGAGGTGTGCATCCTCCAGAACATTCACCACCCGGGGGTGGTAGTGATGGAGCGGATGTTTGAGACTCCGGAGAGGATCTTTGTGGTGATGGAGAAACTGAAGGGGGACATGCTGGAGATGATCCTGGGCAGCCCCACTGGTCGTCTCTCAGAGCGGACCACCAAGTTCCTTATCTACCAGGTAATTCAATGTTTGAGATCTCTTAGACTTCAAATATATTGTGTTCCTATGTTGTTGTTTCTTATCCCCTTGTGTAAAGTCTACCCAAATTCCATGGGTTCATGCTCCTCGAGCTGTTTTATGATAAGCAGCGGCCTCTCCCAAAGGTCTGTTTAGTGCATCTAATGCAAGCCAAAATGTGTTCTGGAGCTGCAGCTTCAATGGCTTGAGATGGCCTGTTCTAAATCTTGTTAGTGCTGTTTGATGCTGTCTATTTCTAAGGTTCAGAGCTCCTCCTGGGTCCACTCCACTGTATCAACTGTGCCCAAGGGGTGCACACAGTAGTACCACCCCCCCGCCTTCACGTTGGTTTCCTCGCGTAAACCTCAGAACCTCAGAGGTCCTTGATTCGACGGCAGATTCAGGGAGTACTGTGACCAAAGGGTTCGAGGGCCAAAGGGGGGGGAGTCCTATTGGAGCGTAGGACGGGTTTACCTAAGCCCTCCGAACGAGAGGGCTCGGTCAGCAACCTTGCCATGAACTCTCGAAGACGCCTGTGGGTTTGATTGGTCGACCCCATGGAGCCAGACCATAATGGCGGGCCTCCAGGGGCCAAACAATGGCCGCTCAGTGCATGGAGAATGCATCATTTCCTTTTTTGGCTGTGTGACCTGGATGTCAGCAATGGGTGCCCTATCGCGCGTCGGTTTATGGACCTTCGAGGTCTAGGTAACCATTAATGCTCCCAAGGTGTATCAACTGTGCTTAGATGGGATCCTCCAGTTCTTATTTATTTTTGTTTCAGCTACATCTCTATTTTTTTTTAATTAAGTTTATTTTTCTGTGGTAAGAGTTCTCTTGGGGCTTTTTCCCTAGTGTATTATTGTTCCTATTGTGCCTTCAATGCCACTATTAAATCGGAGTAGGAACTGAAGCTAGGCACTTCTTTATGATTTTATTCTGCCCGCAATTCTGTTTTTTTTTTTTTTTCTAGCTCTGACTATACATGGCATTTGCCAGGTGAACACTTCTCACTTTGCCAAAACTGGTTTTGTGGCTTTGTCACCAACCCGAGTCTACTAGTAGGCGGTGATGGTCAATAGATGGTGTCTGGTTTTGACGTCTATTTTGAGGGGAGACCTGACCTTTGATTTAATATATCAATTTTCTTCCGGCAAAATTTCTATTAACACCCCGAATTTCCAGTTTAATTATATTCAATTAAATTAGATTAATTAGGCTGGTTGATAAATGTTAAATTATAGTTGTGGTTAAATTAAAGAAGTTATAGTGTATATATATTACTTGTTTCTTTTTTTATTCAATTAATCTTGGAGATGTGCAAAAATATATCAGTGGCCAGAGAGCACTGATTGCCAACCTTCAAATCACTTGGTGTGACCATTATGTATTCCTATCATCATTAAAGGACAAATCAGATTTGTTATAAATATCAGAGAGGGACTACTATTGGAAGAAAATGTTACCAGAGTTATCATTTTAGCTCGCATTAATAAATAGATCAGGGAAATGATTCAGAAAGAGAATAAAAAAAGAACTTTCTTGTGCCAACATTTTGAATATGTAGCGGATATTAGCAGCAAGTAAATAATTTTTTGGGGATGCCCACAAAACTCAGAAAATATGTTAACAATTAGGAATGTGGTCACAACTGACAGTTTAGGAACCCCATCCAAACTAAATTGCTCTCTAAAGAGAAGAAATCAATATTAGAGTGAAAAAATTAGGCTTCCAGAGATTAAAAAAAAGAAACTTATCCTTGGAAGCTTAATTTTTTAATTCTAGTAGTGATACAGGGATTATATATTTGTTGTATGACAAAGCACAGTTTGGATTATAGTTGTATTTTTTGTGTTATTATATTTGTTGTAGAATAAATCAAAATGTTTAGTGTGTGAAGAGTTAGGAAACAGGACGACAATAAATTTGACTCCAATGTGATTGTGTGAAGATCCTATGTGCCCTCAAACATCTGCACTCCAAGAACATCGTCCACTGTGACCTGAAGCCAGAAAATGTGCTCCTCTCTTCAAATGCTGACTTTCCCCAGGTACTTGGTGACTGTATTCTTGGTGGACACTACTAATTGATTGCTGCTGCTGCAGGTGAAACTCTGTGATTTTGGATTCGCTCGGATCATTGGAGAAAAGTCCTTCAGACGTTCTGTCGTGGGCACTCCAGCTTATCTGGGTAGGTATTGTTGTGCCCTCTAATAAATAATACAGTTAAACCTGTCTTTAAGTGTCCCCCTCTAAATAGCACCTTCCTCTCTATAACGCCCGATTTTAAATACGTAGTACGATTTACATTAAAAATGACCTGTCTATAGCACCCCCTCTCTATATCACCCTATTTTGGTGAGTCCCAAGAGGGGGCGCTATAGATAGGTTTAACTGTATAAAGATGCAATTATTAGCCACTTAATTTGACTTAGTTTTTTTATTTAGGACTTTTGATTCACCTTTAAGATTTTTATTAAACTCAAAAAACACAAGGTAATAAGACCAAATCTAAATAAACAAATAGTGTGTGATTTTTCGGTAACAGCTTTGTTACCCTCTTCAGACAAACGTTCCATTAAAATTCTATAAAAATGATATGGCACAATTTGAATCATAGATTATAAACACAAGGTAATAATGACCAAATCCAAATAAATAAATAGTGTGTGATGTTTCGGTAAACACACTTTTACCGAAACATCACACACTATATATTTATTTGGATTTGGTCTTATTACCTTGTGTTTATAATCCAAATTGTGCCTTATCATGAACTAAAAAAAAAAGGGGTTCTTGATTCAGATATAAAAGTTATTTAGAAAGAATTTTTTTTTTACACATTGAATTGTTATCTGACAGCTGTCAGTTTCAGCGAGATAAGATCGAGCCTCATTGAACAAAGAGATATTGTTCGATTGTCTCAGAGCTGTTACCAAAATAATTCACCAAAACCTAATATGCTTGAAGTATTTCTTCTCTCCTTGCCTTAATCTCTTTTATATTTCACTTTCTATGAATGAAAATACTGTAAAAGTTACCCTTCAAATTCTTATAACCTTCATTCGACAGCTGAGGAATCTTTATTAGGACAAAAAGTCTTAGTAAAGGCTTATGTATCATATAGAAATTCCAGTGTTTTTTTATTCTTTTATTTTTGATATATACAGTTAAACCTGTTTATAGCGCCCCCCCTCTAAATAGCGCCTTCCTCTCTATAGCGCACAATTTTAAATACGTAGTATGATGCGAGATTTACATTAAAAGTGACCTCTCTATAGCACCCTGTTTTGGAGAGGAGGTGCTATAGACAGGTTTAACTGTATACAGTAGAACCTCCCTGTAAAGGACACCTAATTGCAGACCCAAAGTGTCTTTTAGAGAGAGGTGTCCTCTTACCGGAGAGTTGCTAAATAGTAAAAATGGTAATTTTACAAATGAAAACTGTCCTTTGTAGAGAGGTGTCCTCTAGCAGGGTGTCCACTAAAGGGAGGTTCTACTATATATATTTTTTGTATCTTTTTTTTCCTTGGATTTACCCAGACCAATCTGTTTATGAGCTCAATTATTTTAATTTGGTTTTTCTTGTATATATAAATTTAACTATTAATATTAAATATATGATTAGCTTTTACTTTTTTTTTTTCAGTTGCAGAGACTCCATGGTAAATCCAGGTATAAGAAATTTATTTTCCTCCAAATTACCCAGATTAATCTACTTATTAGCTTAATTGTCTTAAATAACTTTTCCTGTATATTTATTTCATATTACAGTAGAACCTCCCTGTAAAGGAGAACACCTAATTGAAGAGCAAAAGTGTCCTCTTACCGGAGAGTTGCTAAATAGTAAAAATGGTAATTTTGCAAATGGAAGCTGTCCTTTGTAGAAAGGTGTCCGCTAAAGGCAGGTTCTACTGTACCAGTATATGTGATCAGCTTTAAAAAATAAAAAAATATATATATATATATAATGGGGGGTCGGTGGAAGGCTGGTTAAACCGTTTGGTTTACGACCACTACGACCCGGGTTCGATCCCTGCATTGGACACTTTTTTCTGTTTAAAAAAAAAAAATTTAAAAAAATGCTCCAATGGCCCCCCGATTCTTGCAAAAGTCCAACCCCACCAGCGAGTGCAAGTAACCAAACGGGGCTCTGGCACATTTGTAAGTGCAAAGTCGAACTGCTTTCACATGTGTAGACATGTGGTGCGCTTACAGTAAAAAGCAGTCGCTAACTACCCACCATGATTATCATGGCCTGTACCACGTGTACTAGGGATAAGCAAAAAAAAAATAATAATAATAATAATAACTTCTTATTTCTGGTATTATTACTGTTATTCCTGCATGACCCCTACATTTCTGCTCGGAGAATGTGTATAAGACTAAAAGGTCTAAATAAAGCTTTTTGTTGTTGTTTTTACACATTGAAGTGAATTGGATCAACGAAGTAAAATAACAAGCAGATACTTATGACATGTTCTTCTTATTATTATTATTTTGGCAGATAAGGAGAATTTAGGTATTAAAATGTTTTATATAATGCATAATACAGTTAAACCTGTCTATAGCGCCCCCTCTAAATAGCACCTTCCTCTCTATAGCGCCTGATTTTAAATACATAGTACGATGCGATTTACATTAAAAGTGACCTGTCTATAGCACCCTATTTTGGTGAGTCCCAAGAGGGGGCGCTATAGAAAGGTTTAACTGTAATTGGAAATTTAGGATTGTTTTGCATGAATAAAGAATGGATTTAGAAAAATAGATAAATAACAGAATCTCCAATAGTAGAGATTGTGGCTATATTTTGTATTTGTGCAGCCCCTGAAGTTCTGAGGAATAAAGGCTACAACCGTTCCTTGGATATGTGGTCTGTGGGTGTGATCATTTATGTCAGGTAGGAGCATTCTTCTCTCTCTCTCTATTCTGGTCCATCCTTACTCACATTGTGACGGCAGTCTGAGCGGCACCTTTCCCTTCAATGAGGAAGAAGACATCAACGACCAGATCCAGAATGCAGCTTTCATGTATCCCCCCAATCCCTGGAAGGAGATCTCAGCAGAAGGTGAGTCCAGCGATGATCTCATCCCATTCACCAACCTTATCTAACTATCTCACCAACCTTAACTACTCGCTGGTGCAGCCATTGACATCATCAACAACCTGCTCCAAGTGAAGACTCGGAAGAGGTTCACAGTAGACAAGTCCCTGTGCCACACCTGGCTACAGGACTACAAGACTTGGTGTGACCTACGGGAGCTAGAGTGGGCAGTGGGCTGTCGGTTCCTAACTCACGAATCCGATGATGCCAGATGGGAGGCTCACCGTCAGAAGTATGGGCTCCCCTCACCCCCTCCGTGCCCCTCTCGCTGCCTGGAGGATCTGGATCCACCTCCCTCTCAGGGACTCTCCACCTGCCAGGAGGTTCGGCGGGAGTCCACTGCAGCAGAGGACCACAACATCAGACTCTAGCGCTGGACACACACTTAGTTTTATCTCTTTTTCTCTCTCTTCTTCTCTCTCTTTCTCTCTCTCTCTCTCCTGTTCTGTTTTTTCTAACTGTAAATACTCATTGGCTTCCTGTTTGGTTTTTAAACAGGACTCCTCTTGATGCAAAGTGAGATCACCCACATATTGGGTGGACCTGATGATGCCTGAACAAATTTATTGCATGTTTTCCTCATATAGGAATTTTTCTTACTCCTTTTTCCACATTCCAATTTGGTCAGGGTGGTGCCCCCATCTTTTTATTAACATCTTTGATAAGAAATTTCAATGATTGATGTTATTGTTGTTATAATATTTAAAAGTTATTCTATCTATCAATGTCTCATTTGAGCCAAAGTAAAAAATATTCGAATTTATTTATTCTCTAACCAAAATGTAATGTTTTTAATCCATTTTTTATTCCCCTTGAGTGATTCCTTTGCTATAAGAAGGAGAAACTTTCTGCCAAAACTATATACTCTTCCTCCTTCCTTGTTGTTATGTTTTTTAACCTTTTTTTATTATAATTTAATATATTTTTAATTTTTGGAATCTATATTTATAGCTGTTGATAATGAGGTAAAGAAAAATGCAATATTTTTTAAAAAGCCAATTGCTTATAAAAGAATGAATTGGAATATTATTTGGGAAACATTCCACTTTACAATAGAAGATGGCAGTGGACCAAGTTTTTTATAATTTTCACCAACATTCCATGTTTTTGAACTTCAGATAGTATGGGTTCTATATTAACTGTATTAAGGTTGATTGTTTAAAAGCTCTGTTGAGCTTTTTTAGAGTGTTTTTTTTTTTAATTGAAGTTTTTTTTTTACTTATCCTTTTAGTCTAAATTAGACAAGATCTTTGAGGTCATGCTCATAAAGAAGTTCAAGAACTCTTCTTGGTTCTCTGTACAGGGATCCCTTGACCTTTCCAATATAATTAATTGAAGTAATACAGTTAAACCTGTTTATAGCGCCTCCCACTCTTTAGCACCCGATTTTAAATACGTAGTACGATGCGATTTACATTAAAAGTGACCTGTCTATAGAATCACTCTCTCCTATAGCACCCTATTTTAGTGAGTCCCAAGTGGTGGGCGCTATAGACAGGTTTAACTATATATACAATTTTTTAGTGATATTTGGCTATTATTTATTAGCCATGAGTGGTTTTTACCGATTTATTTTTTTCCATTTTGGTCTAACAAGACTAAGTAAAAGTTTGTCTTTCATTTCCCCATCTCTGCTGCTTGAATCTCAAAAAAATCAAAATGCTCCTTCCTCAGTGCTAGCTGTTGTCTGACGCACATTGTTGCACCGCACACATTCCAACATTTGATCTATTCTCCCAAGAGCTTATATTGTACTTTTTCCCATAAAAAAAAATTCAGAGAGCAAAAGGGGGTTGTGTTTTTTTAACTAGTAGAGGATCTGAGACAATAATATTCCAATTGATTCTTTTATCTCTCCATTCCTTGCAATAAGTTAGATGGGAGGAACTTTTTTTTTTATCATTTTTTTTTAAATTTTTGACCACACTTTGTTGCATTTACTACCATAGGTTTGTATATAAATATAGAAGGTCACATAACTCTTGTTTTTTTTCCCCTATTTCTCTCTTTATATAAATATTATTTATTATATATATATATATTTTTATTATTTTTATTTTTTGCTGTTGGGAATTTTATACCTTTACATCTATATATATATATATCTATACATATTTACACACTTATAATTCTCTAACTTCCCCTCTCCACTCATTACCCACACTGGGGGAAAATTTGAAGGTCCCAATTTTAAAGCCCATTCTATTACTGCAATGCAACACCATAGTGAAGAAGTGGAAAGGCCTTTTCTTCTTGATTTCATCTAATTCTTTCTTTACTCACTCCTCCACACTTGTTCTTGCTACTTATATATATATATATATACAGTTAAACCTGTCTATAGCGCCTTCCTCTCTATAGCACCCGATTTTAAACATTAAAATGTAAACATTTTATATTAAAAGTGACTTGTCTATAGCACACTATTTTGGTGAGTCCCAAGAGGGGCGTTATAGATAGGTTTAACTGTATATACCAACTTTGCCAAATATCTACTTTCCAAATCTCATCTTCATTGAAGGCCTTGCTGCTGTTTATGTGATACCATGGTGCAGCCAGCCCCACTCTCTCCTCCATGTCTGGGGAGTAGGGGGGTGTGCAAGTTTGTTTGTTCCCCTGGTCGACTCTTGCCTTGGTCTCATCCTCTCTCCCACAGACAATGAACTAATAACATATCCATGTGCCAATTGTCGCATATCAAAGCTCCTCTCCTTTCTTTCCTCCCTCACCCCCTCCTCCGACTATGCGATGATGTAGCAATACCCCCGGTGCCTTTACCAGACTGGCACGGTGCTGGTTCTTTAGACACTTTTTTATATAAATAAATCTTATCTATCTATTATAGAATAATGGTGGTGGTGGTGGACCCAAAAGGAATTAAATTTTTTTATTGAACAATATTGCGGTGTGTGGTTTATTTCTTCCAACATGTTCCACAGAGATAAGTTGCATGGATTAAATTGTAAGACAACAAACATCACTGTCATCACGCTGTTTTAAGATACAGTAGAACCTCCCTGTAAAAGACACCTAATTACAGAGCCAAAGTGTCCTTTAGGGTGAGGTGTCCTCTTACCGGAGAGCTACTAAATAGTAAAAAGGTAATTTTGACAATGAAAACTGTCCTTTGTAGAGAGGTGTCCTCTCTTGGGAGGTTCTACTGTATATATTTTATTGATATTCACTTTGATAAGGCACAATTCAGGTTATAGATTAGAACTACAAGGTAATGTGATGTTTCTGTAACACCAAGTCCCCACTGTACTACAGGGCAGTCCCTTACTTGTGCTGCTTCTCCCGCCCGCCCTGTAGAGGAGGGGTTGGACTTATGGGCGGGATAAACACAAGGTAATAATACCAAATCCAAATAAGTAAATAGTGTGTGACGTTTCGGTAACAGCATTGTTACCATCTTCAGACAAAAGTACTGAATGAGTCACATACTATTTATTTATTTGGATTTGGTCTTATTACCATGTGTTTATAATTTACTAGCCGAATGACCCGGGCAACGCCCGTGTTTTACCCAATTGAATGTTTTGATTCAAATACTATTTGTTACAATTATAAATTGACGCCTTAAATAAATGCATATATTAGTTAATAACTATAGCCTATGTGCTTTATCTGTCTATGTACTATTGGCTTCCGTAGGCGTCTCTTACAGGGAAAAAGAAAGAGAGGATTCCATTTGGTTATTAACTAATATATGCATTTATTTAAGGAGCGACCCGCTCCAACACAATAATTACATAAACGAAAAGGTAACGGTAAAGGTACGCTCGTAACTGTATATAGAATAATCCAAATTGTACCTTATCATTCTGGGCGGGATATAAACTTATGAAGGTCAATAAAAGATAAAGTAACAACACTTATTTTGATTTGACAGAATCCATCCTAACTAGGCTTGACATGTCTGAGTCTCTGATGAGAGACCACCTACTTAATCTTCATGAAATTTTTTCTCAAAATTTTCTATAGTTCAAGTCCAAGTAGTTGTCTAAATAGTGCTTGCTTACAATTGAAACTCCAGTGTCAAGAAACTCTCATGTTATCATGCATTGTAAGGTTCCTTATATCGGCCCACAGAATAGGGAGCAGATACTTCTGAACATCTTCTCTCCAATAGAATAATCCCTTGTATCCATATTAAGGTGGAAACATCTGGCTTCCAGGGATAAGCTTTTCATATTAATTTATTTTTTTATTCCTGGAAAGCCTGATTTTTTTTCCCTTTAAATTCTAACCTCTAGTTGGTGTATAGCTTAGGGTTTTTCTAGAGTCTTCTCTCCAACAATACCTTTGAAAAGGGCAATTATCTTTTCGGATTTGGACCTGGTGAAACAATTTCTTGATATCACCAATAAATGAAAGCCTGATAGGGATTTAAGATTAGGTCCAGCAAGGAGAAAACTGTGCAGTGACTTACCATAGCTTTGAATCGCAGCCAAAGATACCAATCTCAACTTTCTTTGGTTGTTGGGGGGCAAGTGCTGAAGTGTGGCAGAAACCACTTTCAGCATGGGTATAGTAGCTTCTTCTGGAAAGAGCAATTTTTGGTGTATCCTTTAATCACATAGTGCACAATCACAAAACACACACAACAAAACACAACACAAACACACACACACACCTCCTTGTATGCTTTAGGAAAGGAAGAGCTCAACACAAATTTATTTTCAATGCTGTATAGGTGGCGTATGGCTACTTGTCTACTGGGGAGAAGTTCCATATTCTCCTTCCAGAGTAGTCCAGTCACAAATATTTCTTCTACCCATTTTGTAAGCTCCATGATAGTGATATCATGCTAATTTCGATTGATTCCAGAGAAAATGTTTTTTTCATAAGGTTATCAATATTTTCTCATTGTCCTCTTGAAACAGTGAATCATAATATCCTCTGATAGTCCTTCCCCCAGAGGTCTGTGGATACCCCACCCAAGGAGGCCTTTTGAAAGCATGGAAGCTTTTTTTTTTAATCACCTCGCAGTTGATCAAATCCATGGAAGTTCTACTGCACCCAGGCATGGCCATCTCTCGTTGGGATATTTAGAGATTGAGTTGGCAGATTCAAATATTCTATTATGCAAACATGATCTAACCTTTAATTATTTCTGCCCATATTTATACTGCAGCTTACGTGTTGCAGGACACTCTTATAGATTGTTTATGAGAATTATCACTTCCCATACTTCTAGAGGACCAACCTTCCCTCCAAATTGGAGCCTTCTTGCGAGTTGACCACTTACTTATCATGGTGACTGTTGACACTTCATCAAGAAGAGGGTAAGTGGATACTCTTCCTCTAGGACCATAAATGACTATGGGGATCACTTGAAGGAGAAGAGTTGGTAAGGCTTTGTTGTTGTTTTTTTTTTTCAGATGGCAGCAATACATCTATAGTTGTGTCAGACTTCTTCTCTGGGTGATGTGACCTTTTGCAACCTCCAATGTCACAAGTTCTCTTTCTACAGCATGTTGCCATTCAGTGTCCAGGGAGTAAGCAGGAGATGCAAAGTTTCTTATGGATCCTGTTTCTATGCACCTGTCATAGTCAGTCTTCTTTAGATGCCTGACTGTCAGGGGATCAGTCATACGCTACCTGGCTCCTTTCCCTCTGATGGCCTTTTCATCATATTCAAGAAGTATCTATGTTCTAGGTTTCTGTCTTGTTGAAAAGAAAAAAAACCGAGATGGCCTTCATGTCCACTTAGGCACAGAAGTCTTAAAGGTAACAGTTCTTGAGCTGATCACTTCTTAACTGCTCTGTAATTTAATATTGTCTAGTAGCTTATCTATCAACTCTTTCTATAGCTCCAGGTTGCTGACATGGTTTGTATCCCTAGGTTCCTCACAGTGGTGACACTGATATGGACTGGAGGTTTCCTTTTTTTTGGTGAAGGCGTTTTTTTCTTGGCATTCTCGAAAAGTGTCTGGATGATATAATCTGGGCGTCCACAGCGCTGTTCCAACATCCACCACTTGATCTGCCTTAGTTGTCACTATCATGAGAGCCTGCACACATCTCCTTGCAGTTCCGCTTAGTGACATTTCTATCCTCGCCGTGTACTAGGATGGAGTGTGTAATACACCTTGTAATATAAGATAAGAAAGGAAAGGAGAGAAAGATATAAATTATTTACCGCCGCGCGCGCGTATCCAAGGCTATTGTTACCTTTTGTTCCTCGCAGAATAAAGTTGAACTATCTTTTGTATCTTATTTCCTTTAATTTAATAAAAATAAAAAGGAATCTAACAGAGTGAAAACTGTGTGTTGAGTTATAGTAATGATTTCTGAAAAATGGCCAGTTAATTGGATTTTCTATAAATATCACCATATCTTTGCCGCCACTTTGACATGCTATAAATGTTCAGGCTGTATCAGTCTGTGACCTAACAGATTGGCAAAGAGAGTTCACGTCAATGGCTGGTATTGGTGAAAAATTCATTGATGGGCTTGTGTATGGGCTGGCGAATTGCCATGTTGGGCACTATAAAGGTCGCTTACATTAGAGATGGTTGGTGGAAGAGTCAATGCATCTACTGGTTTGTATTAAGCACAACCTTGGTTGGCTAGATTAAGCCCAATGGGACAGAAACCTTTGACCGCTTAGGCGTTCTCGGGGATATCTGTCGTCTGAGTAATTTGCATTAGAAAGGATGTGGGTTGCAGTTTTCTTTTTCATGTGAAAGTTGTTGAGGAGTCTTGCAGAATCTTCATCTCTAACTCCTTCACGCGCATATTTGCCTTCAATATCTTGAGCTCCAGTATTTCATCCTTTTTCTTCTTGAAGAGGTAAAAGACGCTCGCTGCTTTTGGTAGATCTCCTCTCTTCTTGGTGACGGACCGACTCGGAGTGCTCAATGACTACAATGGAAGTAAGAGACATCAGCAGCGGGACAATTCATCGATTGCTGATTCAACTGGGATGGCATGCCCCTCCTTTTCTCACTTTCTGGCAAAATCTAGGCTTTCTCTTATTTCGCCTCGGGGATGGGGGGCGTCAGATTTTTTTCCAACAATGGCTTTATTGGTTTGGACTTCATATTTGAGACTCAGAGAACTTTTCTTATCAATGAATGCTATGAATCTGAAATAGTTCGCCAATGATATGCTGTGCCCTCTCATATGACAGCCTATTATATAAAAATAAAAAAATTCCTATACTTCACAAAAATAAAAATTTGTTGGGTACCAAGGGAGGATAATCCTTGTGGTCTTTGCTTCTTCGATTCACTTTTTGGTGCAAATTCATTGGAATATTTTTTGGTTATTTATAGGTTTAAAAATTCTCCTTACCATTAATAAGATCATCTTGTTAAAGGCTTTGCATACATTAATTATGCCACAATATGAGGTTTAAAATTTTAAATCTTGAATATAAACAGCCAGCTAGATTTTTAAAATGAAATATCTTCCCCATATGACCATGGGAAATAAAACGAATAAATATTATGATAATTAGTTTATTTTTATATTAATATATTGACCTAACAGTAATTAATAAATATCGATTACGCATGAATCGATTCCGTCATAAATTCTTAAAAATTTAAATTAAAATATTCACAGAGTAATACGAAAAATATTCATTTTATTTTAAAGCACTGTAAACTCTTTGTTTGTGCTTTTATGGCTATATTTATGTTATTGTCTATGTCGTCAAGCACGTTTTCTACGCCGAAGGATAAGACTAATTATAAATAACCCATACCATTTCAGAAAGTAAAGGTGAGTAGCTTGTTTTTTGGTATCTTTGTAGATTTAAATGCAAGAAGTGATTCAAAATTAAGATTATCAGGTTTGATACTGGAATATAATTTTGTTTTAAGACGAAGGTCATAGCGTTCCCCATATAATGACGAAATGTTATGCAACTACATAATTTCTAATTTTAACACGATTCAAATACGCCAAAAGTTATATTAAACATACAAGTAAATAGTAAAATCAGAATTCCTGTAAGTGCACAAAGTCATTCTTCATGTGCAAACAATAAACGCATCAAAATGATAATAAAAAGTGAATTTTAAATAAGCTATAATTGCATTCTAATTTATAGACAAGAAAACATGTCAAAAAATTAAAAATAGCCAAAAGAAAATCGAAATTTATTCAACAAAACATATAAACAGTAACCCATGTTCCATACATTAGTTTTTAAGTACTTACTGTCATTACATTATCTATTTTTGTAGTTATTGGAGTTTTCAAAGATATTAGAGAGCTGTCAGTCCTTTATTTTTTACAATACATTTTTTTAATGTATGTTGACAAGTTCACACTGGCTTTATTAACTATGTTTATTATTAAACTAATTTCCAGTGTCACAAGTCTCAGTAACAGAGTAATTAAAAATATATGAAATTATCTTTGCATTTTTGTAAAAAGAATATTTTGACAACCACTGCTAAGTGTCAAAAAGAAAGTAATGTTTTAGATGTAATAAAGAATATTCATATAAAAGATAAGATTTCATAAATGTAAGAATTGAAGCACAAATGTTTATTTTCAAATATAAAACAAACTTCTACTGTCTTTACTTTGATGAAAAGATATTGGGAGGGCTTGGGTCATCAGTGGTCTTCTTCTTTCTTATCTCGACTCAATCATATTAGGGTATCAAGCTTGTAAAGTTGACAACAATCATGACAGGGTGAAGTAGAATACGTCTGCCTTTGTCATTAAGACTCGGAGCACTACTCAGTGGCAGGCCAACTTAGTTCAAAAAGAAATGGCCGCCTCTGACATGAGGAACAGACGCCATATGCAGCCGCTCCTAACATGGAGTACAAATGCTGCTCATCCTGCATCCCTGGATTAGGAGCCCTTACAGGATACTATCAGCCAGGCCAGCTGAACCCAGGTTTTTTAGCGAGCTTGTTACTGCTCCCCCCTCCTCCTTTTTCATCCGGGCTTGGGACCGGCAATGGCGGAGTTCTCATCAGTGGTAAACCCTCCCAGCGGTTTCACCAATTTAATCTATCAGACTGCTTCTTGCGCTTTAATACTGTATTGGAACATTCTGCTTATATATGCTGCAATGAAAGGTGAAATCTTAGAAATGATATTCAAGAAAACTATGGACATAAGCTTTTAGGACAGTAGAATTACATTCAAATATTTGCATCAAGCAATGCTCTTCCGCAAACAATAAGTACAAGACCAGTTAGGTATAATTAATTATAAGGCGATAATGTGCCATATATATGTTAGAAATGGAAGCATTGAAGCACAAATGTTTCTTTTAAAAACATAAAACAAACTTCTATGCATTATTTTATATAAATTATTTAAAATGATTTATCATAAAACACAAGGTAATAAGACCAAATCCAAATGAATAAATAGTGTGCGACATTTCGGAAACAGCATTATTACCATCTTCAGACAAAAGTACTGAATGAGAAATTATACCACAGCATGTTTTAAATAGTTACTGTTATCAAGTGTGTAAACATGATAGAAGATAAGAAGAAGACACTTGATAACAGTAACTATTTAAAACATGCTTTGGTAAAATTTCTCATTCAGTACTTTTGTCTGAAGATGGTAATAATGCTGTTACAGAGATGTCACACACTATTTATGTATTTATTTGGATTTGGTCTTGTGTTTATAATCGATAATACAAATTGTGCCTTATCATAAGAGTTATTCGCCTTTGCCGGTCCCAAGCCTGGATGAAAAAGGAGGAGGGGGAGCAGTATCAAGCTCACTAAAAAAACCTGGGCTCAGCTGGCCCGGCTGATAGTACCATGTAAGGGCTCCTGATCCAGGGATACAGGATGAGCAGCGTTTGTACTCCATGTTAGGAGCGGCTTGCACATGGTGTCTGTTTCTCATGTCAGAAGCGGCCATTTCTTTTGGAGCTAAGTCAGCCTGCCACTGAGTAGTGCTCCCAGTCTTAATGACAAAGGCAGACACATTCTACTTCACCCATTCTGAATCGCTACAAGCTTGATACCCTAATACACTGCGTGACATTGAAAATGGAACACCAAGAAATAGTGGCCAGAAAGTGATGAAACTCGGCAGACAGAGAGAGACAGGGACGAACAATAAGTGATCTTTATTTCAAAATGATAGTCATAATACAGAGCGAGAACGGCCTCGGCTTAGTAGCAAGTAGGACCACCGCGGACGGCGATGCACGCAGCAACACGTCTAGGTAGAGAGTCAACCAGAGTACGGATGGCGTCCTGAGGGATGGCTCTCCATTCTCTCTCAACCATTTGCCACAGTTCGTCTTCTGAACGCGGCTGTGGCAAGGCATGCAAACGGCGTCCAATGATGTCCCAGACGTGCTCGATTGGTGAGAGATCAGGAGAGTACGGTGGCCAGGGAAGCATCTGTACATCTTGCAGAGCTTGTTGGCTAATGCGAGCAGTGTGCGGTCGGGTGTTATCCTGCTGATAAAGGGCATTGGGTACCCCCTGAAGGTAGGGGAGTGTCACCGGTCGCAGCACATCATCAACGTATCGTTGGGCCGTCATAGTGCCCTGAATACGAAGTAAAGGTGACCTGGTATCATACGCGATTGCGCGCCAAACCATGATTCCACGTTGTCGCACGGTGGGGCGTTCCACAATTGCTGCCGGATTGGACCTTTCTCCACGTCGACGCCACACGCGTACACGGCGACTATCACTGGACAAGCAGAAACGCGACTCATCTGAGAACACGACCCTGTGCCATTCCGTCATCCACGTCGATCTAGCCCGGCACCATTCCAAACGTTGGCGCCTATTCGGTGGGGTCAATGGCAGTCTTCTTAGCGGACGGCATGAGTGCAAGCCATTAGCAACCAATCGACGGGAAATGGTTCCAGTCGAGATGGAATGATCTAGGGTGTCTTGCACATGTTGCAGGATGGCGGTACAAGTGGCTTGTGGGGCCGCCACTGCTTGTCGAAGGATACGCCGATCCACACGGTCTGACGTCACTCTGGTTGCACCGACATTCCTATAAATTGCCACATTTCCTTGTTCCAACCATCTTCTCCACAGTCGGTGCACCGTGGACGCACCAAGGTGTGTATCAGCTGCGATTTGACGTATGGACCAACCTGCCCTTTTCAGTCCGATCACCATGCCCCTCGTAAAAGCGTCTGTCTGCTTGAACTGCCTCCGTTTACGATGACCTGGCATTCTCTGTTATTACACGTGTCTTTTGACACAAGAACAAAATTTCTACAATGATTTTCCTTGAAGAAATAACGACACGAATACTGTCCTTTCTGCAAGTTTCTTCCCTTATATCTTACTCCATATGCGCACGAGAGCTGCGCATTTTACATCATTTGCATAACTCGGTTAGGCGCGTCTACCCTGAAATTTGCATAATTTTCTGGCCACTATTTCTTGGTGTTTCATTTTCAATGTCACGCAGTGTATGATTGAGTGGAGATAAGAAAGAAGAAGATAAGAGAGTTATTCTACACCAAATAACACGGCACCTATACACAAGAGAGAAATGAAACTATTAAGTACTCTAATGTTTCTTTTTTAATTAAAATGAACTTTCTCTACTGACTTTGCTGCATTGAAATATATTAGGAGGGCTTGGCTTATCCATGGTGAACTCACCCAACAGTTTCGCAAAATTTTAATCCACAGACTGCTTTTTAGAGCTCTAATATTGTACTGGAGGATTCTGCTTATATAGGCAACACTAGAGGATGGAATTTAGACTATGGCTATAACATTTTAGAACAGTAGAATTACCTACAAATATAGATTCTTTATTTCAACATCCAAAGAAATCAGAGCTTTCAGTTGAATTGAAATTGTTTGATTATAATTTATCATTGTATTCACTGCTAGTGGACATTTTTAAAGGACAACCATTGATTAGACATGCGATAATTCAACCATGTTTTCATGTCCCCGACCTCCAGCCTATTAAATAACAAACATTTAAAAATATATATATCCCCTTGTACATGTGGTACAGGCCATAATAGTCATGGTGGGTAGAAGTAGGCGACTGCTTTTACTCTAAGTGTACCACGTGTCTACACACGTGAAAAGCAGCATTGGCAAGTGGGGCACGGTGGCCAAAATTAGTGTTATGTGCAATGTACTCAAAAGTGTTACAATGTGTCGCAAACATCTGCGCCGAAGTTGTTGCAATATTTGTTTACTCAAAGATATGATTTAGACCTAACTTCAAGTTTCACTAGTCACTGGCATAACAAAGAGATGTCTTTGAGAGCAATGTTCTGTTATTTGAAATAAAGCACAGAAAAGGAAAGACAACCATGCCTTTTGTTGATTGATCAGCTAGAATACATACTAAAGAGGGTTCTACCCTACAAGTAAACTACCATAATGGAGATTTATTTAAAAGATAATTATGTTTTTAAATAACCTTTTCTTTTATTTTCTAAATTTATTTACTTTCTTCCCATTGTATTTTTATTCACTTAGAAAAAATTGTATTTGTAATTTTTCCTTTGTCAAAAAAAAAAAAAATGTATTACAGTAGGACCTCCCTGTAAAAGACAACACCTAATTGCAGAGCCTAGCTGTCCTTTAAAGAGAGGTGTCCTCTTACCGGAGAGTTGCTAAATAGTAAAAATGGTAATTTTGCAAATGAAAACTGTCCTTTGTAGAGAGGTGTCCGCAATCACAAGTGACCTCCTATGGGGGTTCTACCGTATCAATATATCATACCTTTTCATAGCTGTATTGGACTATTCTCAATTTTTTGTTATCAAACCATTCAAATTATTACAGTCTATGATAAGGGACACAATTTGGATTATAGATGAGAAACGCAAGGTAATAAGACCAAATCCAAATAAATAGTGTGTGACGTTTCAGTAACAACATTGTTACCATCATTCAGTACTTTTGTCTGATGATGGTAACAACGCTTTATGTAAAATTCACAAACTATTTATTTATTTGGATTTGGTCTTATTATCTTATGTTATTACAGTCTAATAGAGGAATGGTAGGTACACACTGCAGGGAAATTAACACTTCTTGTATCTTAGAGAAGCTGAACTTTTATTCCTTCCTTCTATACACCTCCAGGTTGTTGTCGTGTCCAATGAAGAACCTCAGATGTCTCCGTGCATCTCCATCACCCCAGTTGCAATGTCCTCTATCTTGGGTGGGTGAAGCTACTGTTCTGGGTCCATGTCAATTTTCTCTTGTTGTTGTCGTGTTCACTGAAGAGCCTCAGATGTCTACATACATTTCCATCACAGCAGTCACAATGTCCTCTATCTTGGGTGTGTAAAGCTGCTGCTCTGGGTCCATGTCAAATTTCTGCTGTTGTTGTTGTGTCCAATGAAGAGCCTCAGATGTCCCCATACATCTCTATCACAGCAGTCGCAATGTCCTCTATCTTGGGTGTATAAAACTGCTGCTCTGGGTCCATGTCAAATTTCTGCTGTTGTTGTCGTGTTCACTGAAGAGCCTCAGATGTCTACATACATTTCCATCACAGCAGTCACAATGTCCTCTATCTTGGGTGTGTAAAGCTGCTGCTCTGGGTCCGTGTCAATTTTCTGCAAGGCTGCGGCCATTTCTGGACATGAGAATATGGGAATAGGTGTTATTTCCACACCAGGATAATTGTTACATGTCCTGTAGGTTCTTGTGCCATCTGGATGTATTGTCATTCCTTTGTAGTGTTTCGTTCTGAGTCTTGTTATTATTTTTGTAATTGATAAGGCACAATTTGGATTATAGATTATAAACACAAGGTAATAAGCCCAAAACCAAATAAATAAATAGTGTGTGACGTTTCGGTAACAGTGTTGTTACCATTCAGTACTTTTGTCTGAAGATGGTAACAATGCTGTTACCAAAACGTCACACACTATTTATTTATTTGGATTTGGTCTTATTACCTTGTGTTTATATTTTTGTAATTCTTCTCTCAGAGAGTGTATTTTGCATATTTGATCTTTCCTTATCTTATGTTGAATTATCTTGTATTTTGTGCCAAAGCATCAAATACTGACATTTGTTCTTTTCCCCATTCAGGTTTGTTGGGTTTAATATTCTGTGTTTGAGGCAGGATGTTTACCTCTCTTTTTGTGTATTTATAGCGGCAGTCGTTGACATGCTGTTGCCTCCTCTCAGTGAGTGGTTTCACCACGGCTGGTTACTCTTTGTTTGGGGCAGCTCCAATCTTGTCTTGGCCTTGTGCCCACTTGTTGGGGAGACTACCCTTGTGTACCTTTCAACTGTAGTACAAGTTTGTTGTCATTTCCTATCTCCACTCAATCATATTAGGGTATCATCAAATTGATGATAAGTCACTAGGAGAGTTCACCACTCTGGTGAACTAAGTCTTCGAAATATAATTTTAATCACAGTAAAAACTAGAGAACATTTTTACAAAATAAACAGCGCACACAATAGTTTACCTTTTAATCAACACATATGTTAGGAGGCTGGGTCCAATAATTTTGAACTCTATTGAAATGGAGCAACAAACCTGAGGGGGTCGGTGGAAGGATGGTCTAAACCGTTGTTGTTTTTCGACTGCTACGACCTGGGTTTGATTCCCGCATTGGATACTTTTTTTCTGATTAAAAAAAAAAATGCTCCAATGGCCCCCGATTCTTGAAAAATTCCAACCCCACCACCGAGTGTAAATAAATAAATGGGGCTCTGGCATATTTGTAAGTGCAAAGTCGAACTGCTTTTCACATGTGGTGCACTTACAGTAAAAGCAGTCGGCTACTTCTACCCATCATGATTATCATGGCCTGTACCACGTATACTAGGGATAGGCAAAAAAAAAAACCCATCTCATTTGACTTGAAGTTGATGATAAATCTATCTTTATTCTCCAATTATCCAGCCATTGTTGCAGCCAGACTAACATGTTTGAATGTTGCAGATGGAAGTAGGTGAGAAGTGCCTTACTTTACTTCGCTCGGCCCGCAGTGACCAGGAGAAGTTTGCTGCCATGCTGGTTGTTGCCAAAACCATGCAGACCCACAAGTTGCCCACTCTGCTGCGTCGTCAGATCTTCGATGCCATTGGGTTCACCTTCCTGAAGAGAATCCTGCACACCCAGCAGGTTGTGGAAGGATGCGCTTCTGATATCTACCGATCAGTAGCCATCGCCATTTTGTCAGCCTTCTGTACGGACCCGGAGCTGGCAGTCCATGATAGTATGGAAGATTGTGTCCCTACTATGGTATCTCTGCTGGAACAGCCGGCTGAGACCTCGGAGGAGGAAGCCATGACAGATGATATCCTACACTGCTTCTATGCTATGGTACTCCAGGAGAAAGGCCGTAGGGCGCTTCTAGAGCACAACGCTGTGCCCATCCTTGTCAAACTTTTTGTGAATGACCACTATGGCTACAATCAGGCTTTTCAAGTCCTCACCTTGCTGACCTACCACTGTGGCAGTGATACCTGGAATGACAACTTCTCCTCTTTCACCACCTTCATGAACAAACTGGCTGCCGACTTCAAAGCTGAAAACACCCTGCACAAGTTTGAGCTCTGCCAAACTCTTGCAGATATCTTGCTGAAATATCCTTACTGCCGATCTAATCCTGATGAAGAGTGGTGTCTCATGATCCAATCAGGGTTGAGCGATATCTTCCGGAGCCATATTACCAAGGATCAGAGAGATCCTGCCTTCAAGCTGGCTAGTATGATGGTTGAAAAGTTTGGAGCCCCTTGGTTTTTGGAGGAAACGGAAAATTCAAAGAAATTTTTTGAACTTCTTGTTCATCTCATATGCATTGAGGTGTGCATGGCTCTTGAAGACAAGAAGACCAAAGAAGTAATTCAGGATATAGATATTCTGTCATCTTGCTACAGCATGCTTGAGAACATCATTACTATAATGATTGATGAGACACTTTGGCACTGGGCAGAGAGGCACTCTGCCAACTTGCTGCCTCATCTTAAAAATGCCTTTGAGATTATTTTAAATTTCCTGCTCACCATCTCCTTGGAATGGGAGTCCTGGGAATCTAATCCCTCAGAATCCGGTGTGAAGGTCAGAGAGTTGACCTTCGCAACTGTCCGGCTCATTTCTTCCTGGCTGGCGGAGGACTCACTTCTCCTCAACAAGAACACCTGCAAGGTGCTGCCCTTCCTTCTCAAACTTGCCAGAGAATCCTTCATTGATGCCAAGGTGGCCCAAGAACAGAATGTTAGTGGACCTGTGGTCTTCCACGTAGATGTCATGAGGTTCTTGATCCCTGCTCTTTGTCATCTGAGTGCTGATGACAATGCTCGAGCAGTTCTCTTGGCGGAGGACACTCCATCTACCCTGATGGACTACCTGGAGTATCAATGGAACATTTTCCGCAAGTCTCCTTCAAGTGTTGATGAGCTATCTACCATGCTGGCCACCTTGTGCGGAATTTTCCTGAACATTGTGGTGCTAGAGTCGAAGGTGGTGGCTGAGAAAGATACTTTCTTTAGGCTCCTCCGTTTCATCATGGAAGCCTTACCTCAGCTGATAGGCAGTCAGAACCTAGTGCTGCGAGGTAACTTTGCGGTTCTTGGATTCCTCATTACAAGACACCATGCTCGTAAGATTAAGGCATGCGAGACTCTCTTTCTCCGCTTTCTGAAGTCGAGTCTGAAGTTCCTGTGGGATGCCCATCAGGTGGAGGTATCTACGCTGATTGTAGCTCCGGAGTACCGTAAGCATTGGTCTGACCTAATGGAGCTGTGGTACCTGGGTATGCAAGCTCTGTCTACGCTGCTACCTCTCATGCCATGGCTGGCCAGCTTTATCATGGAGAGTGGATGGCCTCTCTACATCGCCACCTCCCTACGTCTGGTAGGTCCTGTGGAAGACAGCATACGTCTGGCCTACCAGGATTTCCTCTGCCATCTCATCAAGTGCTCCCCGACTGAACTAGTGCCTCAGTTCCGGGACTTAGAAGGCATTGCTGACATGTGCTCCTCTCATCACATGGATCATCTACGATCCCTCCTATTCTAGCACCTTACTGATAATGTTGTACAGTCCGTCTCTTTGTAAATACTTGTCCTCTCTCCATTGTTGCTGAAAAAAAAACTTTTTGATCTCTATTTTTTTACAATATTTTTTTATAGCTTCCCAACTTCCCCCCTTCCTCTTCCAATATGATGTGTAAATTGTGTAAATGTATGTAAATCTTGTGGATCTAACTGTACAACTCGGTGCGATGGACTGTTATTACTCTTGCCTTTCGCTGATGCTTTCATCATTTGATTGGAAGCTATTTTTATGTTGTAGATTATGTAATAGAGTTGTTTTTGTTGTAATTTAGTTATATAACACAGCATTACCCTTATGGGGAACCTCTCTTATGCTATTAACTATCCCATACATCTTCCACATGGTACTCAAACCAGAGACCAGCTCAAAAGTTGGTAATGACATTTTCCTCTATTAACTTAATTTCCCTTTATAGAGATGACCCTTTGCTACCATGTGATTATGCAATTAACTGACAAATATAAGCTGCCTCATATAACAATATATTGCACTTTTATATTGCTCTATGCCTTTTTTCCCTCCCCTCTTTACTAAGGATTTTATGTTTCTTTGTTATTATGTATGTAAAAAATACTCTCAATGTAAATTATTATTTGCCAAAGATATTTATTTAGCCAATAAATAAAATTGATTTTAGAAAAATGTGTTTAATCAATTGTGAACTTGTTATAAAATAAAATTTAGATTTATTCACTGCCTTTGACAATGGAAAATACAGCTGTGGCCTAGGAGAAGACGAGTCCATATCTGGGTCCAACAATGGAAAACACAGGTGGTTGGTTACAGCTGTGGCCTAGGAGAAGATGTAGAGTCCATATCTGGGTCCAACAATGGAAAACACAGGTAGTTGGTCACAGCTGTGGCCTAGGAGAAGATGTAGAGTCCATATCTGGGTCCAACAATGGAAAACACAGGTGGTTGGTTACAGCTGTGGCCTAGGAGAAGATGTAGAGTCCATATCTGGGTCCAACAATGGAAAACACAGGTGGTTGGTCACAGCTGTGGCCTAGGAGAAGATGTAGAGTCCATATCTGGGTCCAACAATGGAAAACACAGGTGGTTGGTCACAGCTGTGGCCTCGGAGAAGATGTAGAGTCCATATCTGGGTCCAACAATGGAAAACACAGGTGGTTGGTCACAGCTGTGGCCTAGGAGAAGATGTAGAGTCCATATCTGGGTCCAACAATGGAAAACACAGGTGGTTGGTCACAGCTGTGGCCTAGGTGAAGATGTAGAGTCCATATCTGGGTCCAACAATGTAAAACACAGGTGGTTGGCAACAGCTGTGGCCTAGGAGAAGAGGTAGAGTCCATATCTGGGTCCAACAATGGAAAACACAGTTGGTTGGCAACAGCTGTGCCTAGGAGAAGAGGTAGAGTCCACACTGGGTCCAACAATGGAAAACAGGTGGTTGGCAACAGCTGTTCAACTGCGCTGTTGGGACGAGTCCTTTTGTGACATTGCGCGGCCTTGTTCCTAGACTCCCTGGAGCCCCTAGGCTGGGGCTGGTGGATGCTTTTCTGAGAAAAGAGGCATTTTCCTCTCTTCTTGCTGACAGTTGCGAAGCCGGCGGCGTCGTTGTCTTGGGCGTCGGTATAATCCGCCCAACTTTCTTTTGACTGTGCTGGGGGCAGTTTCCTTGTTCGTCGCCTCTTGGGGGCAAGTTTACTTTGTACGATTATTTCAATATTTTCAGTAGAAAGTACATCATTATGTTCCTCGTTTCCTGGGCTTTCTTCCAATATTTGGAAGCGGTTTAAGCACTCAATATTTCTTGAGTCCATGGCCAAAAATCGCGGAGCTCGTGTTTGACATGGCCACATACCCAAGGTTTAAAAAAAAAAAAGAAGGGTATAGAGACTAGACAATTTCAAAAACTCAAGTACATTTCTTGTACAATAGATTTAAATATGGCCGTCAGAGTATCGAGGATGATCCAAGCTCAGGACGCCCCTCAACCATGTAAACAAGCATAACATCCAGCAGGCTAATGATTTAATTTCTGCTTATAAAAAAGTTGACATTTCATATGGTAGTTTCCAAAGCATTGTTCACGAAATTTGAGCATGAAAAAACTTTTTGGCTACTTTCTTCGACAAAAACAAAACTAATTAAAAATTGTAATGATTTTATTGAAAGTGCAATAACTGGAGATGGAATTTGGTGCTCTCTTCATGATTCACAAACTAAGAAACAATCACTTGAATGGCACACTACTAGTTCTCTTCTGAAGGAAAAAATTTCGCCTTGACCGATCAAAGGGAAAGATAGTGCTTATTTTTTATTTTATTATTATTATTTTACAATCAATGAGTTGTATACTATGAGTTTATAACAGAGGAAACTTCTATCATTAAAAACATATAAGAAGAAATAATTCTGCACTTTAGAGATTTAATACGAAAGTGAGGGACGTGAATTTTAAAGTATTTTTATGGCCTTGGTATCTCTTTTCTTAATCTACATGAAGCCACCTTTGAAGCTGGTTGCCACAATACCTATATATTTTAGTTGCTGATAATACGTTTTACTCTGTTTATAAATAATTATTGGAGAATTAATTAAAATACAATTATTTCTTTCTATATATTTTATATAGCTAGAAAATTTAACTACAGCATTGTTATATATAAAAATTTCAATATATATTAAATGCTTATCAGTAATTTAGTTAACACATTAATTTTTTTTTTATTATTTCAAATATAGAATATTTTAGCGTTAATACGCGCCAAAATATGCCACTAATATAAAATTTGACCACATTTGTTTGTAATGTTTTTACCTTAATTGTGTGGGTGAATTCTTTAAAATTATATGTCTTAACTTTTGGTTCTTTAAATAAATATATTAAAAATAAAATTTCATCTCATTTGAAGCAAAGGTAAAAATTAAGAAAAAATGTTTTAAGCTTTAGAAAGAATATAAAAATTATATCTTTGTTATAATCAACTAAAAACCATGCCGGCCGGTTTGAGCGTTCTATTTAAACTTATATATACACAATTACTCAAATCAACCATAATTTGTTTTTATAATGTTTTATAAAACATGTTGGTGCTGGAAAATATCAGGAGGTAGGATGAAGTTTGCTATACATATTGCTTGAATGATTTTAATTCCTTCACAAATGCCTTTCAAATATATATTATAAAAAATATTAAAATTATAAAACTGTCAGTATTACCATGGATCTCTAGAATTTCTCAGAAAATGTATACCCATTTATGCTTATACAAGGTGTACCAAAAGTTACTTTACATTTAAAAAAATCAATAACATGAAATTCATTTGCATGTGTAAAGGTTATTTGATTTTAATAATGTTGACCCTTCTGTTTGTCATATTGAATAAAATTAATGATAATGTTAATATTGATCTAAATAACCTAAATTCCTGCTATTTGAAAAACACAGTGGCAGGCCGACTTAGCTCCAAAAGAAAAGGCGCCTCTGACATGAGGAACAGACACTATGTGCAGCTGCTCCTAACATGGAGTACAAACGCTGCTCATCCTGTATCCCTGGATTAGGAGCCCTTACAGGGTACTATCAGCCGGGCCAGCTGAACCCAGGTTTTTTAGCGAGCTTGTTACTGCTCCCCCTCCTCCTTTTTCATCCGGGCTTGGGACCGGCAAAGGAGGAGTTTTTATAAATTAAATTTTTAATTATTTAAAATTTTATTAAATATGATAAAGCACAATTTGGATTATAGATTATAATACAAGAAAATAAGACCTAATCCAAATAATTTTATCCAAAAGATAAACAGTACTATTTAAGAACTTGCTGTGATATTTTTCCTCATTTATTATTTTGTCTGATGATGGTGACAATGCTGTTGCCGAAACATCACACACTAATAAATTATTTGTATTAGGTCTTCTTGCTTTATAAAATACTAGCGAACCCGGCCACGCGTTGCTGTGGCTAAATTGTAATATGTTAAATTAACATCATACTAAACTATTCAGTACAGTAAAGTTAATATTCACTTACAAAGATAAAATAGCCCTTCATTGTAATCATTGATTATAATCACCGCATTAATAAATGTCAGTGAACTCGTTTATATGTATTGTTTTTTGTTTTCGAGATATTCTAATAGAACGTTCTCACATTTTCTGTAAAATATTTATATATGCACAAACACAGAATATAATCACTATGTCTTAATTTCGCTATAATTATTGTTATAAATATTATTCTAAAATAAATCGCCAGAAATCGTCCTGATAGTATACTAAACAACTTCCCAAAGTTTCCTGGCAAACATCTAAAATAAAATAATACATTTAATACTTTGCTACAATATTAAAAAGAGGGGGGCTTAGGTGTTTAAAATGTAAAATGTGCTCTAAATAGTATTACATAGAGCCTTCATAACAAACATTTAAAATAAACCAATCAAAATATAATAATGCTGTAAAAACAGACCTTGCTACAATAATATAAAAGAAACGAAAATAAAAAAAGACACCCACGCTGAGCCTCGAACCTAGGTTTGTTACAAATATTATTAAAAAATTGTCTATGTTAATTTTTATTTTAAAAAGCCTACATTTTAAATAAAATAATATTTTTAATAATTTGCTACAATAATATAAAAGAAATGAAAAAAAAAATAATACCCACGCTGAGCCTCGAACCTAGGTTGCGGGGGTACGAAGCTGTGTACCTAACCTATAGGCTAAGCTCGACGTTACAAATAAGCTCATGCGAGGCTATTTCAGGCCATACGTCTGCCGCGAGGGGGGCGCTGATTGCGAGTGAATCTACGTTTTATCGTAAATAAAAATGCAACGAAGGGTTATTTCTAAAGAGTAATTAGCCAGAAACCATCCCGGTAGTATACTAAACATCTTCCCAAAGTTTCATCACGATTGGTTGAGCGATGTAGAAGATTATCACTGACGAACGGACGGACCAACGGACCAACAAACATCCATTTTTATATATATAGATATATTGTGAAAGAGATGAAAATCATTTTAAAATAATTTTATTATATGATACAAAGTTTACTTGAAAACTAGAGGCCACTCCTGTGGCCTCCACAAAGTTCACCCACAGTACCTAATAGAAAGCTGGTGGACAATGATGAAGCTGCCTCGACAAGAAAGAAGAGGACTTTGAGCATTCTTCATTGTCAAACCAGCCCATCTCTTCACCTCCTTTTATTCCTAATTTTGTATATAACTTATAATATTATAATAAATTTCCTTTTATTTTAAATAAGCAGCTATTTTGTTTTTAATATTTTCAAATAGTATTCGTTAATTAAAATAATATTTTGAATAATAATTTTAATTATATATTTTTTTTTATTTTTTCATTTTCAAAATTTTTTTATTTTTTAAAATTTGGAATATTATAGAATTTTTTTTTTTTTTTACTGTTTTTTTTACTGTTTACTGATTTTGGCGCACTTTTGAGGAAGGTGATAAGGAAGGAGAGATAAGAGGGAACTAGGCAGAAAAGGGGGAGTCGAGAGGAGCTCCAGAAAATTTAGGCAAAAATGTAGTTTTTCAAGATTGTAGTAGAAGGAAATTTCCAGCCATCCAACTAAAGCACCAATAAGTTAAGTAAATATTTCCGGCAAATTTATTTGTTTGAAAATCATTATCTGTGAGCCGAAAACATGCTTAAAATTGTGCCTTATAAAAAAATCTATTAAGTTGAACTTTTTGTTATAAAGCTTGAAAGTTCTGATCCCTTGAGGTGTTGAATGGAAGAAGTTAGTTTGTTTATATTAAAGAAAAATTAAGTTTGAGTTATTTGTTGCCTTTTCTACCTAGCTGGTTCTTTTTGAATATTAGTGAAGTTTGCAGACAAGGAATACTTGTGTGATTGAATTTAAATAAAAAATGGCTACCATAGTTAGACATTTCAAACTTTGACACTCAAGGTAATAAGACCAAATCCAAATAAATAGTGTGTGACGTTTCGGTAACGTTGTTACCATCTTCAGACAAAAGTACTGAATGAGAAATTTTACCACCATTTATCTCATTCGGTACTTTTGTATGAAGATGGTAACAACGCTGTTACCGAAACGTCACACACTATTTATTTGGATTTGGTCTTTTTACCTTGTGTTTATAATCTATAATCCCAATTGTGCCTTATCAAAACTTTGACACTGAAATAATGTTGATGCTTGAATGACATTTGCAAATAAATATGACAAGGGTCACATCACTACTCCTTATAATGATGTGCTTACAAAGTTTTTGCAAACAAAAATCAGAAAATCTGTTGAAATTAGGACCTTTAAATGAACATTGATTCACAAGGTAATAGGACCAAATCCCAATAGTGTGATAAAGTGCTCAATTCAGGAATCAATTCCATGGGTCCTGACTATTGAATCCTGCATCGAGAACTTTGACACACTTTTTATTTGGACTTGGTTTTATTACCTTGTGTTTCTAATCTATTATCTAAATTTATAAGGCACAATTTGGATTATTAATATATATAGTCACGACCGTCTTTTCTCACGGCCTCAGTCACGGATGCGCGCATCATCATTATGATCATTATCATTATCTAATGATAATTATTATTATTATTATATTATTATTATTATACATATATAGTCACGACCGTCTTTCCTCATTCCTCATCGGCCGCCTCTGTCACGGATGCGCGCGCACAGGGAGGTCACGTGCTTGCCGGCAGCCAACGGGCGCGCGCCGCTGGCATTACGTCATAGATTATAAACACAAGGTAATAAGGTCAAATAAAAAAATAGTGTGTGATAAGGCACAATTTGGATTATCTACTTATATAATTGCCTTATTCTGTCTGTGTGAAGTTCACTGTGTGAAGTTCACGGATAGATTTTGGTCAGAATGGATAAAATAAAAAAAGTGTCAAGGGATGGGAATCGAACCCATGACCTTCCGCTTACCGGGCAGATGCCATGACCACTAGGCTACCCTGGACATATTTTTCCGTTCACATTTTTATATTTTCAAGACACACACAGTTTGGGGCGGGACGTTTCACAAAAGAGACATCCACAGCGCCAATTTATAATTGTAAAGAATAGTATTTTAATTAAAACATTTTTAAAATATATACGCACTCGGGTAAAACCCGGGTGTTGCCCAGGCCATTCGTCTAGTAGATCATAAACACAAGGTAATAAGACCAAATACAAATAGTGTGTGATGTTTCGGTAACAGCATTGTTACCATCTTCAGTTACCATTCAGTACTTTTGTCTGAAGATGGTAACAAGGCTGTTACCGAAACGTTACACACTATTTATTTATTTGGATTTGGTCTTATTACCTTGTGTTTATAATCTATATTGTACCTAATCATCGAACATCGATACAGTAACATCTCTCTCTAAAGGATATCTAGTTGCAGAGAGCCAAAGTTTTCTTTAGAAAGTGGTGTCATCTTACCAAAGACTAGCTAATTGGTATAAATGGTCATTTCATTGATGGAACTTTCATTTGTTTAGAGGAGAGAATGAAGTTTCTACCATATTAATCTTCTTCTTCTTTCTTATCTCAAAGCCATGATAATCATGGTGGGTAGTTAGCGACTGCTTTTACTGTAAGTGCACCACATGTCTACACATGTGAAAAGCAGTTCGACTTTGCACTTATAAATGTGCCAGAGCCCCATTTGGTTACTTGCAATCGCTGTTGGGGTTGGACTTTTGCAAGAATCGGAGGCCATTGGAGCATTTTTTTTTTTTTTTTTTTAAACAGAAAAAAAGTGTCCAATGCGGGAATTGAACTCTGGTCATAGTGGTCGAAAACCAAATGGTTTAACCAGCCTTCCACCGACCCCCCTACCTTATTAATGAATAAAAAGAGTATTATCGTAAAGATAGAGGTTGCCTGGCCGGCATTAATATTTATATGAAAAATAGACACTTCAGCCAGTTGGAGTTTTTTATTTTCTCAATGTTTCGACAAAAATCTTTTGTCTTCGTCAGGAGAAGTAAACATTTGGCAAGGCGTTAAAAATTGTTCTGAGGTTGCAAGGGTGTTCTGCAACCTCAGAACAATTTTTAATGCCTTGCCAAATGTTTACTTCTCCTGACGAAGACAAAAGATTTTTGTCGAAGCGTTGAGAAAATAAAAAACTCCAACTGGCCGAAGTGTCTATTTTTCATATAAATATGAAAAGAGTTTGTAAAATGTTGTATTCCACGTGTCAGCAGGGTGTGTGATCACAGATGAGCAGCAGCAAGCGGAGGGCCACTTCAGATCTGAACAGTGACAACTGGGACAAGGAGGATTCAGACCCAGAAGAACCCGGGGAGTTTGCCAAAGTTGACCAAGTCCAACTCTCCCAGCGGATTGTCAAGAAGGCCAAGCGGAGTCTCAATTCTTCTGTGAGTACCAGGCTGGCTGGCTGTATCTATTCCATTAGCCATTATAAACACAAGGTAATAAGACCAAATAAATAATGTGTGATGTTTTGTAACATTACCATCTTCAGACAAAAGGGTTCTTAGAAAACTATCTTCTTTTTATTTGCTATATTGTTTACACACTTGATAACTGTAACTAAAACATGCTGTGGTAAAATTTCTCATTCAGTACTTTTGTCTGAAGATGGTAACAACGCTGTTACCGAAACGTCACAAACTATTTATTTATTTATTTGGATTTGGTTTTATTACCTTGTGTTTACCTAGTACATATTTACCACTTAATATTATTCAAAATATGAAAGTTTGTTATTAACAACAAACAAAAAAAGCCTTTATTTAGGGTCACTGACCCTATACAGGATTCACCAGAGGTATGCATAAGAATAAAGCAGTGAGACAAAGGAAATAATGATATATACAGAGTAAGAAGAAAATAAATAAAAAAAAAAAAAACAAGAAAAGGAGAAAAAAAAAGAAAGAGGGAAGCAAGAAATCAACACAAAAAGAGTAGCAGTAAGAAAGTGAGGAGTGAGTATCACTTAAGTTTGTTATTTGAAATTAAAAAAAAGAGTATGGAATAAGTATAAAATGAAAGTATATGAACACAAGGTAATAAGACCAAATCCAAATAAATAAATAGTGTGTGACGTTTCGGTAACAGTATTGTTACAATCTTCAGACAAAAATACTGAATGCAATATATAATGCAATACCTTCAGTACTTTTGTCTGAAGATGGTAACAACGCTGTTACTGAAATGTTATACACTATTTATTTATTTGGATTTGGTCTTATTACCTTGTGTTTATAATCTATAATCCAAATTGTGCTTTATCATGAAAGTATAATGAGTATGAAATGAAAAGTATAAAATGAAAAAGAGTATATAATTGATGTCAATTGCCTCCTTTGTGTGTGAAAAGTGCTTCATATTGTAACCATTTTATTTAAAATTCATTTTATTATTTTTATTAACAGAGTGGTCATTTTTTCATATTTATATTTTGCTACTCTGTAAATTCCCCTCATGGCTTATCTTTTGTTTACCTTTCATAGTTTTCCTTGCCTGAAATAAATTTTGTTTCCTCCTGAAGTTTTTGTCTTCCTTAATTTTCCATGTGGCAATATTTTATCATACTAAAATAAGCTATTGGCTGGAAGTTTTATCTTTTTATCTTAAAATAAATATTATAGAAATGTGTAACTAGCTTATTCTGCCTTTTACTCTCCACTCACTGTCTATATAGTACATGGAGTGAATCTGTATTTTGTATGATCTCAATAAAACATGGAGCAACATTTTGTAAATTAATACATTTTTAAAATAGAATTTTAAAATTCTTATTCATGTTTTCAAACTCTATAGAGATTATATTAAAATGAAAATTGCATTTTTGGGAACAATTTTTATATTTTTTATAATCATCTCAGATTTTAAATCCTGCTCAGTGGAACATGGAATATGCCGTCCTCAAAGGGTTTCTAAAGAAATAGTATTTGACTAATTCTGGAATTATTAAAAATCAATGATTAATTGATATTTATTCTTTTTTTTTTTTTTAAATTATCCCTAGTACACATGGTACAGGCCATGATAAGACATGGTGGGTAGAAGTTGGTAACTGCTTTTACTGTAAGTGTACCACATGTACACATGTGAAAAGCAGTTCGACTTTGCACTTACGAATGTGCCAGAGCCATATTTGGTTACTTGCACTCGCTGGTGGGGTTGGACTTTTTGCAAGAATCGGGAGCCATTGGAGCAATTATTTTTTTTAATCAGAAAAAAAAAGTGCCCAATTCAGAAATTGAACCTAGGTCGTAGCGGTCAAAAACCAACATTTTAGAACGGATTTGGTCTTATTACCTTGTGTTTATAATCTATAATCCAAATTATGCCTTATTATCTACTCCTAAAGATGTTTGGCAGGAGCTGGAAAAGCTATATTACATTAGAAGATGTCAATGGCCATGATGTTGGCATTTTGGTTTGAATAAATTTTGGTCAGATTGACCTACCTGTAGCCATATACAGTCGAACCTCTTTAATTCAACACCCCAAGGGATCAGAGCTTTCGGTTGAATTAAAGGAAGTGTTGAATTAAAGTTATTCAGATGATTAGCTAATCATCTAACTCACTAAAATAATATTTTTTAAAAATAGTTTTTAATATAAATTGATCATATTAATTAAAACCATTGTGTGTGTACTTTTTTGTATTATTTTTTATTTTCATGGTTAACTTTAATATCAGGGACAAAATGGCAATAATACATATTTTTGAAACAAATACAGTCGAACCTCTTTAATTCAACACCCCAAAGGATCAAAGCTTTCGGTTGAATTAAAGGAAGTGTGGAATTAAGTTATTAGCTAATCATCTAACTCACTAAAATAATATTTAAAAAAAATAGCTTTGTAATATAAATTGATCATATTAATTAAAACCATTGTGTGTGTACTTTTTGTATTATTTTTTATTTTCATGGTTAACTTTAATATCAGGGACAAAATGGCAATAATACATATTGTGGCCAAGAAATATTTTATAATTTAATTTAATATTATTCAATGAAAATATTCAACAGATTATAAAAATATATATCACTCTGTATTTGTGAAATCATCTTTAAAATATTTCTTTGCTTGCTTGCTTAAGATTCCCTAGCTGTAGATAGTTTTTGCTGACCTGTTAATAATTGTTGACTCGTCGCTGTGACGTCATCAATAAATACTTTTACATCTTAGGATATTTCAAGGCTTGATTTCTACGCTACAACTGGTGAAGAAGCTGGATCGATACCCATTCAGAAAAAACGTAAAATTGATTCGGTTGAGCAAGAAGAAACAACCATGAACATCAAGAAAGAAGTAACACATCAGGTAGGTTCATTTTTAAACAACATTTACCTAGAAACCCCTCAATGTTCTCTAGTGAGGGTGCTGAAGATCCCCATAACTGGTTGAAAAAGTACGAACGTGTGGCGAAGCATAACCAATGGGATGAAACACTTTGTCTCGCCAACGTTTACTTTTATTTGACCGGTACTGCTCTCAAATGGTTTGAGAACAATGAGGAGAGCATACTGACATGGAAGGAGTTCATGTACCAGTTAAAATCAGTTTTCGGAAAAAACGAAAACTTGAGGTTACGAGCAGAGAAAACCTTAAAAACTCGCGCACAATTAAAAGGTGAAAGCACCGAATTTTATATTCAAGACGTCCTGCGCCTCTGCAAAGCGGTAGACCCTCATATGAATGAGGAAGATAAAATATCCCATTTGATGAAAGGGATAGCAGAGGAGCTCTACCAGGCACTTCTCCCAAGAGATGCACATACCACTGAACAATTTGTCACCGAGGGTCGCCGCATTGAAGCGCTACATTGTAAGCGAGTGACCCCAACCAGGTACGAGCGACTACCAAATGTGGCGTCTCTCAGTGATCATGATGACAGGGCAGAACTGTCATCTATGATTAGGCAAATGGTTCGCGAGGAGGTACAGCGAGCATTAGCCTCTCCTCGAGAAGAACCAGAAATTTCTGCAATTGAACATATGGTGCAGCAAGAAATGTGAAATCTGATGTGACCTATGAAGTTGAAACATTCGGAAACCAGCAAGGTCGTCGTAAAACAAAAGATTTAGTTCACATTTGTAGGATGAAACCATATTTAAACCCAGAGGACCAGGAGGACCACTTAGAAGAGGACCCAGAAGATGACTCGACAAACTTCCAGGAAGAAGACATCCCCACTGAACGAACACAACAACCACAGACCCGCGAAGAGATCTCAGGCCCTATCACCCGTTCTCGAGCCTTGAGACTGAGGATGTAAGACTCCTTCTGAGCATCGGATCGATGCTCTTTATAGGAGGAGGCTATGTGGCGAAGAAATATTTTATTATTTAATTTAATATTATTCAATGAAAATATTCAACAGATTATAAAAATATATATAACTCTTTGCAGCAACACAAAACTCCGAGGATAAGTTTCTTTTATTTATATTTATATAACTCTGTATTTTTGTGAAATCATCTTTAAAATATTTCTTTGCTTGCTTGCTTAAGATTCCCTAGCTGTAGATAGTTTTGCTGACCTGTTAATATTTGTCGACTCGTCGCTGTGACGTCATCAATAAATACTTTTACATCTTAGGATATTTCAAGGCTTGATTTCTACGCTACAATATTTTTGAAATATAAATAATTACAAATAATATTTTATTCTAATTGAAGAATATAGCAGTTGTGAAAGGAAATAAATATGGAAAATAAAAGAAAATTTAAAAATATTATTTAAAAATAATCATGAATATCTTTTTAAAAATAATATTTAAAAATAATCATGATCTTTTTTAACCCTTAATTACTGGCGTTCGGCTTGAAAAGCTGTGTGAAAATTAAAAATGTTTGCAAAAATTTCAAAATGCATCATTTTTCATCAAATTTTTAGGTAGCTTAATAAAATGCATTCATTTGAAGAACTTTTCATTTTAAGAGAAATCTATTTTGTATATCCCGAGTTATTAAATCAAACGGCCTTTAAAGCCGAGCGCCAGTAATTATGTCACTGGGAATTTTAGCGTCCCTATTATTGGCTGTTTTACTTTTGGTTTTATAGACGTTCAAACGCATCAAATAAGTTGAGCATTCGTTTTTTTATTACTCTTTCTTTGATTATCTGCATTCTAAATTGTGTTTTGTGATTGTAATTTTGTTTAATATAATAGAAGTTCGGTTCCACTTTTGGTTTTTCAAAAAACAAAACTTTGGTATCTTATGTCCCTAAAATTGGAAAATCTGTTACATTACTCTACACAATGCATTCGACCCCAACAATTGATCAAGAAACTGCTGAACAACAAAAGCCCGAGATAATCACATTTTATAATATGACCAAAGGTGGTGTGGATGTAGTTGATCAGAAATGTACCATGAATCCTGTTGGAAGAAGAACCAAAAGGTGGCCCCTGTGTTTATTTTTTAACTTTATGAATGTGTTTGCAATAAATTCAGCAGTAATTTATAAAGCTGTCAAGCAAGACGGTGGAATGGCTCGAAAATATTTTATAAAGCAGCTTGCTCTACAACTAATGAGAGATGCCTTGAATATGAGAAATCAAGCCAAAAATTTGGCAAGATATCTGCAAGTATTAATTCAGAAGCATGCTGGAACTTCATCACTTCAGGTAGGCAAATACAGTCGAACCTCTTTAATTCAACACCCCCAAGGGATCAGAGCTTTCGGTTGAATTAAAGGAAGTGTTGAATTAAAGTTATTCAGATGATTAGCTAATCATCTAACTCGCTAAAATAATATTTTTTAAAAATAGCTTTGTAATATAAATCGATCATATTAATTAAAACCATTGTGTGTGTACTTTTTTGCATTATTTTTTATTTTCATGATTAACTTTTAGTATCAGGGACAAAATGGCAATAATACATATTTTTGAAACATATTTACCAATAATATTTTATTCTAATTGAAGAATATAGCAGTTGAAAGGAAATAAATAAGGAAAATAAAAATAAAATTTAAAAATAATCATGAAGATCTTTTTAAAAATTCCTTTATAGATGTCTGTTTTTGCACTGAAATCCTATTCAGGATTTATTCCTGATGGTCTATTTAAAAAAAAACATGCATGTCTTTCTTCCTCTGCAATGTATTTTAAATGACAAAGTTTTTATTGTATTAAAGACATCCACTGCTGCTGCAGGTGTTATTGATTTTGTGTTTAAATCTTTTATAATAACATGGAAATGGAATAATGAAATAAAATGTTATCATAATCATTGGGGCTACATTTTACAAAGATTTATTTATTTAAAAGGAAATTATTTGTAAATTTTTATATAACTAAAATATTTCAATGCTGAAAATTTAAAAGAAAATAATATTATAAATAACGCGCGATTCTTAAATTCCAGCGTAAAAAACAAACAACACTCGCAACATTGCGCAACGGCACTGCAAAGTGAAACTTAAACTAACAGAAACCAAAAGTGCGCAGGCGCGATCCTATCGGCGCCCGCCGCCGTAATACCGTTTAGCGGTAAAGTTTTATGTAAAAAAAACATTCAACTGTCGAAATTCTAATTTTAAAATGGTCGAACTATCGGAACTGTCGTATTATCGATACTGTCAAATTACGGTTTGTTATTTGATAGGCCGAATGTCGGGACATCAGAATATGGTCGAATTAAGGTAGTGTGTCGAATTAACGAGGTTATACTGTATATATATATATAAACACTGCTCCCCACAATTCTTCTTCTTCCTTATCTCCACTCAAACACATTAGTGTATCAAGTTGTGACCCTTGATGATGTCTGTTTGACAATCATCATGACTTGGTAAAGTAGAATGCGTCTGTCTTTGTCATTAAGACTGGGAGCACTACTCAGTAGCAGTCCGACTTAGCTCCAAAAGAAATGGCTGCCTCTGACATGAGGAACAGACGTCATGTGCAGCTGCTTCTAATATGGAGTACAAACGCTGCTCATCCTGTATCCCTGGATTAGGAGCCCTTACAGGGTACTATCAGCCAGGCCAGCTGAACCCAGGTTTTTTTAGCAAGCTTGTTACTGCCCCCCTCCTCCTTTTTCATCCGGGCTTGGGAGCTCCCCACAATGAATAGGGAAAGTGGCATGTGTGTGGGCATTAGTTGAGATACTCTTGTGTATGTTCTCAAACATTAGGAAAATAATCTCACATTAAGCAAAACAACGTGTGACAAATTTTACCGCAAATGTTTCTTTTGAACAAAAAATTTTATTTTAAGGAGAAATAACGACTATTTCTATCCTTAGGGATGGAAATTCCTATCCCCGGACACTTTTATTTTTCCGTTCATCATTACTCTTCACAATTCATCCTTTCATACTTCATCCCTAAGGATAGAAATAGTCGTTATTTCTCCTTAAAATAATTTAGGATTTTTCGTTCAAAAGAAATATTTGCGGTAAAATTTGTCAAACATCGTTTTACAACCATAAGCTGCGTGATAAATGATAAAGCACAATTTGGAATATAGATTATAATACAGGAAAATAAGACCTAATCCAAATAATTTATTAGTGTGTGACATTTATTTTTATTTTTTTGTCTGACGATGGTGATAATGCTGTTGCCGAAACGTCACACGCTAATAAATTATTTGGATTAGGTCTTATTTCCTTGTATTATAATCATAAGCTGCATTGTATTATAAACTGACATTAAGTGTTGTATGATTTCAGAGTGACTCTGGTTCCAAAGCTAGTCCATTTTCTGGGTTCAAAGGATTCACCAACAAACCTTCTAGTGGCGCCCTATTTTCCTTTGGAGCAGGTAGCAGCACCGCTGCCCCAGCCATTCCAGCGACGTCCACTCCTGCCACATCCACTCCTGCCACATCCACTCTTGCCACATCCACTCCTGCCTCAATCACCACTTCCACCAGGCCTAAAGACTACTTCCATTCTCTGGCCAGGCTCAATGAGGCCGTACTAAAGTGGCTCCAAGAACATTTTGATAAACATGCCTACTGCGACTTTACCCCAGTCTTTAAAGATTACGCCGAACACCTCAAAAAATTGGATAAGGAATATCCTCTCACCACAAGTTCCTCTTCAGATAAACCAAGTGAGTCCTACAATTGCTGGTTAAGTCATTGTTGACACCCCGTGATGTATTAGGATTAGTACCTTGCTGCCCTTTGTCACTCTTAAAGCTATTTGCTCTTCTCTTAGAGCTTGAAGGGACATTTGCTCTTGTGGGGTTTCTTGTATTTCACACTTTTGACTTTCTCAACCTGCAACCCCAAACCACATCATTGCCTGTGTTGGCTCATCTATTGATAAGCTCTACTCATCCCCAGCAGACACCATCAACAAGCTCTACAAGCTTTGTACCCTAATATGATTGTTGAGTGGAGATAAGAAAAAATACACTTTTGACTTTTATTTTTTGTCTTCTTCTTTATCTCCACTCAATCATATTAGGGTATCAAGCCTGGGTGAAGTAGAATGCATCTGCCTTTGTCATACTGGGAGCACTACTCAATAGCAGGCCGACTTAGCTCCAATATAAAATAGCCGCCTCGGACATGAATAGATACCATGTGCAGCCGCTCCTAACATGAAGTATAGACACTGCTCATCCTGTATCCCTGGAGAACTTACAGGGTACTATCAGCCAGGCCAACTGAGCCCAGGTTTTTAACAAGCTTGTTACTGCTCCTCCTCCTCCTTTTTCATCCAGGGCTTGGGACTGGCAATAACAGAGTTGTTTCTTTGTAAACATTCCAAGCTGTTAAACAACTTGTGGCACAGCTCAAGTATTCTCCAAATAGAGGATACATAAGTCTATAGATGTGTTTATTTCCCCGGAGAGTGATGATGTTGTGGTGTTTCAGGCAAGGTGACACATTCCTCGACTGACAAGTCTTCCCAACAGGAAACAGAGAGTTCAAAAGGTAAACATTTAAAAATATATATTTTGAGAACTCTTTGAGCGAATTTCTTAACTGCTTCTTTTTTCCCTCCCCTATTGAAATACAGTTAAACCTGTCTATAGCGCCCCCCTCTTGGGACTCACCAAAATTGGGTGCTATAGAGAGGGGGTGCTATAGACAGGTCACTTTTAATGCAAATCACATCGTACTACGTATTTAAAATCCGGCGCTATAGAGAGGGAGGCGCTATTTAGAGGGGGCGCTATAGACAGGTTTAACTGTAAATGTAAAAGAAAATAATATACCTATCAAATTAGAAAAATTATTAAATATTTCTATATGAGCACTTTGTGTATGTGTGTGCATATATATTCTATAAATACACTTAAGGACAAAACTTAAATTTGAAAATATGAAGAAAAAATGTGTTGAGAAATATTCTGCCATACAATTATTGAGTGCTTTTTAAACAAAGAACTTGGCTCACTTTGCCATTTCAAAACAGCATTCCAGGATTACAAATATATCTTTCTTTTAAATACAGTACAACCTCCCTGTAAAGGACACCTAATTGCAGGGCCAAAGTGTCCTTAAGGGAGAAATGTCCTCTTACTAGTGAGTTGCTAAATAGTAAAAATGGTAATTTTGCAAATGAAAACTGTCCTTTGTAGAAAAGTGTCCGCTAAAGGGAGGTTTTACTGTATCTCGTCTTGTTTTTTAATCAGTTCTTTTAAATACAATAAGATCCCTCCATGTGAAGGACACCCAGTTGCAGAGCCAAAGTGTCCTTTAGGAGAGGTGGCCTCTTACTGGAGTGTTGCTAATTAGTAAAAATGGTAATTTTGGGGTTAAAAAACTGTCCTTTGTAGAGAGGTTTCCTCTAGCATGAGTGTCCTTTCATGAAGGTTCTACTGTAATAGCTTATCTACTTTGAAATTCAATCTTTATATTTAATAGTTCATTAAATTTCTAATTGCCTAATAAAAAGGTATATAAATTTTTATAAAACAAGAAAATAAGACCCAATTCAAATAATTTAATAGTGTGTGACGTTTCTGCAACAGCATTGTCACCATCATCAGACAAAAGAATAAATGGATTTATTCTTTTGTCTGATGATGGTGACAATGCTGCTACTGAAACTTCACACAATATTTATTTATTTGGATTTTGGTCTTATTACCTTGCTTCTTGGAAAAAAAAAAAAAGGTTAAAAATATTGTGACAGACCAAATGTGTCCCAGAAGCTGAGGACAAGCCTGAGCCAGCAGTCTCCAAAGGTGGCACCAATGGCTTTGGTTCCATCTTCAAGATGCCCCCAACTTCTAAGCCACCTCCACTCTTCCCTTCTTCCTTACCCACCACCACCACTAGCAGCGGTACTGCAGCCACTACCACCACCAGCAGCAGCACATTCCTCAGCTCTGCTGTGACCCCACCTACCTTCTCCTTCATCACACAGCCTGCCGTTACCCCCACTGTGGTTCCTCTCTCTGCCGAGGCCACCAAGTCTTTCTCCTTTGGAACCGCTCCCCTCTCCAAACCCAGCTCTGGTAAGTTGCTCAGCATTAAACCTCCTTGTAATAGACAACACATAATTGCAGAGTCAAAGTGTCCTTTAGAAAGAAGTGTTCTCTTACCAGAGAGTTGCTAAATACGGTAGAACCTCCCTGTAAAGGACACCTAATTGCAGAACCAAAGTGTACTTTAGAAAGAGGCGTCCTCTTAACCGGAGAGTTGCTAAATACAGTAGAACCTCCCTGTAATGGACAACACCTAATTGCAGAGCCAAAGTGTACTTTAGATGGTGTCCTCTTACTGGAGAGTTTCTAAATATAGTAGAACCTCCCTGTAATGGACAACACCTAATTGCAGAGCCAAAGTGTACTTTAGACGGTGTCCTCTTACTGGAGAGTTCCTAAATATAGTAGAACCTCCCTGTAATGGACAACCCCTAATTGCAGAGCCAAAGCGTACTTTAGACGGTGTCCTCTTACTGGAGAGTTTCTAAATATAGTAGAACCTCCCTGTAATGGACAACACCTAATTGCAGAGCCAAAGTGTACTTTAGACGGTGTCCTCTTACTGGAGAGTTTCTAAATATAGTAGAACCTCCCTGTAATGGACAACACCTAATTGCAGAGCCAAAGTGTACTTTAGACGGTGTCCTCTTACTGGAGAGTTTCTAAATATAGTAGAACCTCCCTGTAATGGACAACACCTAATTGCAGAGCCAAAGTGTACTTTAGACGGTGTCCTCTTACTGGAGAGTTTCTAAATATAGTAGAACCTCCCTGTAATGGACAACACCTAATTGCAGAGCCAAAGTGTACTTTAGACGGTGTCCTCTTACCAGAGAGTTGCTAAATACAGTAGAACCTCCCTGTAAAGGACACCTAATTACAGAGCCAGAGTGTACTTTAGAAAGAGGTGTCCTCTTACCAGAGAGTTGCTAAATACAGTAGAACCTCCCTGTAAAGGACACCTAATTGCAGAGCCAGAGTGTACTTTAGAAAGAGGTGTTCTTTTACCAGAGAGTTGCTAAATACAGTAGAACCTCCCTGTAATGGACAACACCTAATTGCAGAGCCAAAGTGTACTTTAGACGGTGTCCTCTTACTGGAGAGTTTCTAAATATAGTAGAACTTCCCTGTAATGGACAACACCTAATTGCAGAGCCAAAGTGTACTTTAGACGGTGTCCTCTTACTGGAGAGTTTCTAAATATAGTAGAACCTCCCTGTAATGGACAACACCTAATTGCAGAGCCAAAGTGTACTTTAGACGGTGTCCTCTTACTGGAGAGTTTCTAAATATAGTAGAACCTCCCTGTAATGGACAACACCTAATTGCAGAGCCAAAGTGTACTTTAGACGGTGTCCTCTTACTGGAGAGTTTCTAAATATAGTAGAACCTCCCTGTAATGGACAACACCTAATTGCAGAGCCAAAGTGTACTTTAGACGGTGTCCTCTTACTGGAGAGTTTCTAAATACAGTAGAACCTCCCTGTAATGGACAACACCTAATTGCAGAGCCAAAGTGTACTTTAGACGGTGTCCTCTTACTGGAGAGTTTCTAAATATAGTAGAACCTCCCTGTAATGGACAACACCTAATTGCAGAGCCAAAGTGTACTTTAGACGGTGTCCTCTTACTGGAGAGTTTCTAAATATAGTAGAACCTCCCTGTAATGGACAACACCTAATTGCAGAGCCAAAGTGTACTTTAGACGGTGTCCTCTTACTGGAGAGTTTCTAAATATAGTAGAACCTCCCTGTAATGGACAACACCTAATTGCAGAGCCAAAGTGTACTTTAGACGGTGTCCTCTTACTGGAGAGTTTCTAAATATAGTAGAACCTCCCTGTAATGGACAACACCTAATTGCAGAGCCAAAGTGTACTTTAGACGGTGTCCTCTTACTGGAGAGTTTCTAAATATAGTAGAACCTCCCTGTAATGGACAACACCTAATTGCAGAGCCAAAGTGTACTTTAGACGGTGTCCTCTTACTGGAGAGTTTCTAAATATAGTAGAACCTCCCTGTAATGGACAACTAATTGCAGAGCCAAAGTGTCCCTCAGAAAGAAGTGTCCTCTTACCAGAGAGTTGCTAAATACAGTAGAACCTCCCTGTAAAGGATACCTAATTGCAGAGCCAGAGTGTACTTTAGAAAGAGGTGTCCTCTTACCAGAGAGTTGCTAAATACAGTAGAACCTCCCTGTAAAGGACACCTAATTGCAGAGCCAGAGTGTACTTTAGAAAGAGGTGTCCTCTTACCAGAGAGTTGCTAAATACAGTAGAACCTCCCTGTAAAGGACACCTAATTGCAGAGCCAGAGTGTACTTTAGAAAGAGGTGTCCTCTTACCAGAGAGTTGCTAAATACAGTAGAACCTCCCTGTAAAGGACACCTAATTGCAGAGCCAGAGTGTACTTTAGAAAGAGGTGTCCTCTTACCAGAGAGTTGCTAAATACAGTAGAACCTCCCTGTAAAGGACACCTAATTGCAGAGCCAGAGTGTACTTTAGAAAGAGGTGTCCTCTTACCAGAGAGTTGCTAAATACAGTAGAACCTCCCTGTAAAGGACACCTATTTGCAGAGCCAAAGTGTACTTTAGAAAGAGGTGTCCTCTTACCAGAGAGTTGCTAAATACAGTAGAACCTCCCTGTAAAGGACACCTATTTGCAGAGCCAAAGTGTACTTTAGAAAGAGGTGTCCTCTTACCAGAGAGTTGCTAAATACAGTAGAACCTCCCTGTAAAGGACACCTATTTGCAGAGCCAAAGTGTCCTTCAGGGAAAGGTGTCCTCTTAATAGAGAGTTGCTAAATAGTAAAAATGGTAATTTTGCAAATGAAAACTGTGTCCTTTATAGAGAGATGTCCTCTAGCATAAGTGCCCTCTCATTGAGGTTCTACTGTAGTAAAAATGACCATTTTGCACATGAAAACTGTGTCCTTTGTGGAGAGTGTATTGTCCTCTAGCGTGAGTGTCCTCTCATTGAGGTTCTACTGTATTATGAAAATTTGTGATAAAAGAGGATCGAAAAAATGACACAATAAGAAAATAAGAGGTAGCGACAAAAATAAATTGTTGCTAGTTATCAGGCATAGCACCGCTAACTTGGCCAACATGGTAGATTGACAGCAACACTTTGTTTTGTCTTAATGATGCCATTTCTACTTCCCTGCTTTAGTAAATTTTTATTGATTGTGATCAATTTGGTTAATTAGCAACTGATATTTTTGAATATCCATCAAACTCAGATTGCTCTAAATCCCCTCACTCCAAACCCACTTGCTTCATTTCTCCATCCCATCATTCCACAACAGCTCATCAACATGTATTCTTTTCAACATCACAAAACTCATGCAAATGTTTTTGACTTTCATCTACGCTCGAGCGCACCCATGCTTCGTTACCCTGATGACTTGGGGGAATATTACAAAACCTATAAAGAGAAAAAGGCCTGCAAGGAGCTGGCTAGAAGAGGTAAAGAAAACTACCAGAAGGTCACTAGATGAGCTGTAAGTGATAGTTTCTAACAGATCAAATATTTGTCCATATAGTCACCCAGAGTTACCCTGATGACTTGGGGGAATATTACCAAACCTATAAAGAGAAAAAGGCCTGCAAGGAGCTGGCTAGAAGGGGTGAAGAAAACTACCAGAAGGTCACTAGATGAGCTGTGAGTGATAGTTGCTAACAGATCAAATATTTGTCCATATAGTCACCCAGAGTTACCCTGATGACTTGGGGGAATATTACAAAACCTATAAACAGAGGAAGGCCTGCAAGGAGCTGGCTAGAAGGGGTGAAGAAAACTACCAAGAAGGTCACTAGATGAACTGTAAGTGATAGTTGCTAACAGATCAAATATTTGTCCATATAGTCACCCAGAGTTACCCTGATGACTTGGGGGAATATTACCAAACCTATAAAGAGAAAAAGGCCTGCAAGGAGCTGGCTAGAAGGGGTGAAGAAAACTACCAGAAGGTCACTAGATGAACTGTAAGTGATAGTTGCTAACAGATCAAATATTTGTCCATATAGTCACCCAGAGTTACCCTGATGACTTGGGGGAATATTACCAAACCTATAAAGAGAAAAAGGCCTGCAAGGAGCTGGCTAGAAGGGGTAAAGAAAACTACCAGAAGGTCACTAGATGAACTGTAAGTGATAGTTGCTAACAGATCAAATATTTGTCCATATAGTCACCCAGAGTTACCCTGATGACTTGGGGGAATATTACCAAACCTATAAAGAGAAAAAGGCCTGCAAGGAGCTGGCTAGAAGAGGTAAAGAAAACTACCAGAAGGTCACTAGATGAGCTGTGAGTGATAGTTGCTAACAGATCAAATATTTGTCCATATAGTCACCCAGAGTTACCCTGATGACTTGGGGGAATATTACAAAACCTATAAACAGAGGAAGGCCTGCAAGGAGCTGGCTAGAAGGGGTGAAGAAAACTACCAAGAAGGTCACTAGATGAACTGTAAGTGATAGTTGCTAACAGATCAAATATTTGTCCATATAGTCACCCAGAGTTACCCTGATGACTTGGGGGAATATTACCAAACCTATAAAGAGAAAAAGGCCTGCAAGGAGCTGGCTAGAAGGGGTGAAGAAAACTACCAGAAGGTCACTAGATGAACTGTAAGTGATAGTTGCTAACAGATCAAATATTTGTCCATATAGTCACCCAGAGTTACCCTGATGACTTGGGGGAATATTACCAAACCTATAAAGAGAAAAAGGCCTGCAAGGAGCTGGCTAGAAGGGGTGAAGAAAACTACCAGAAGGTCACTAGATGAACTGTAAGTGATAGTTGCTAACAGATCAAATATTTGTCCATATAGTCACCCAGAGTTACCCTGATGACTTGGGGGAATATTACAAAACCTATAAACAGAGGAAGGCCTGCAAGGAGCTGGCTAGAAGAGGTAAAGAAAACTACCAGAAGGTCACTAGATGAGCTGTAAGTGATAGTTGCTAACAGATCAAATATTTGTCCATATAGTCACCCAGAGTTACCCTGATGACTTGGGGGAATATTACCAAACCTATAAAGAGAAAAAGGCCTGCAAGGAGCTGGCTAGAAGGGGTGAAGAAAACTACCAGAAGGTCACTAGATGAACTGTAAGTGATAGTTGCTAACAGATCAAATATTTGTCCATATAGTCACCCAGAGTTACCCTGATGACTTGGGGGAATATTACAAAACCTATAAACAGAGGAAGGCCTGCAAGGAGCTGGCTAGAAGGGGTAAAGAAAACTACCAGAAGGTCACTAGATGAACTGTAAGTGATAGTTGCTAACAGATCAAATATTTGTCCATATAGTCACCCAGAGTTACCCTGATGACTTGGGGGAATATTACAAAACCTATAAAGAGAAAAAGGCCTGCAAGGAGCTGGCTAGAAGAGGTAAAGAAAACTACCAAGAAGGTCACTAGATGAACTGTAAGTGATAGTTGCTAACAGATCAAATATTTGTCCATATAGTCACCCAGAGTTACCCTGATGACTTGGGGGAATATTACCAAACCTATAAAGAGAAAAAGGCCTGCAAGGAGCTGGCTAGAAGAGGTAAAGAAAACTACCAGAAGGTCACTAGATGAGCTGTAAGTGATAGTTGCTAACAGATCAAATATTTGTCCATATAGTCACCCAGAGTTACCCTGATGACTTGGGGGAATATTACAAAACCTATAAACAGAGGAAGGCCTGCAAGGAGCTGGCTAGAAGGGGTGAAGAAAACTACCAAGAAGGTCACTAGATGAACTGTAAGTGATAGTTGCTAACAGATCAAATATTTGTCCATATAGTCACCCAGAGTTACCCTGATGACTTGGGGGAATATTACCAAACCTATAAAGAGAAAAAGGCCTGCAAGGAGCTGGCTAGAAGGGGTGAAGAAAACTACCAGAAGGTCACTAGATGAACTGTAAGTGATAGTTGCTAACAGATCAAATATTTGTCCATATAGTCACCCAGAGTTACCCTGATGACTTGGGGGAATATTACAAAACCTATAAACAGAGGAAGGCCTGCAAGGAGCTGGCTAGAAGAGGTAAAGAAAACTACCAGAAGGTCACTAGATGAGCTGTAAGTGATAGTTGCTAACAGATCAAATATTTGTCCATATAGTCACCCAGAGTTACCCTGATGACTTGGGGGATATTACCAAACCTATAAAGAGAAAAAGGCCTGCAAGGAGCTGGCTAGAAGAGGTAAAGAAAACTACCAGAAGGTCACTAGATGAACTGTGAGTGATAGTTGCTAACAGATCAAATATTTGTCCATATAGTCACCCAGAGTTACCCTGATGACTTGGGGGAATATTACAAAACCTATAAACAGAGGAAGGCCTGCAAGGAGCTGGCTAGAAGAGGTAAAGAAAACTACCAAGAAGGTCACTAGATGAACTGTGAGTGATAGTTGCTAACAGATCAAATATTTGTCCATATAGTCACCCAGAGTCTCCTTGATAGACACTAATAACAAACGGATAAAAGCGTAGGTTTGAAGTTCTCCGTACTTTATGGCCACCACCAGCTATATCCTTAGGATATGTATGCAAGTTGCTCTAGTTTGGGTGTCCAGTAGAGG
>CP092874.1:87243667-87274686 GCA_030710605.1 Cordylochernes scorpioides | reverse complement strand
AATCATGTATGAAACTTGAGAAAGTGGAAAGTCTTTTGTGTCAACGGTTATCTGTTTTGTTGTTGTTGTTTTTTGAAGGATACATAGTCACTTTTGTTCACACTTGTTATCTCGTTGTCTTCAATAAAGATAATTGTGTATTAAATATCTTTCAGAGTTATTATCTGAATCTCGATATACATGCTAAAATGTACAACTTCTTTAAGTTTTGTCCACGAGTGTATCTTTCAGAGTTATTGTCTGAATCCCGATATACATCCTAAAAGGTACAACTTCCTTAAGTTTTGTACATGAGTGCATCTTTCAGAGTTATTGTCTGAATCCCGATATACATGCTAAAATGTACAACCTCCTTAAGTTTTGTCCATTAGTGTATCTTTCAGAGTTATTGTCTTAATCCCGATATACATGCTAAAAGGTCGACTGTGGTCGCCTTTCTAGAGCAGTAAACTTTTAGAATGATCGTCAAATATTCGAACAAAACCGGCTATTCTAAGGGGCCACTTCTTCAATGCTGCCAGTGGTCACAAAATCGATTTTCATATTCCATAAAAACGATTTATAAACTTAACCAATATTTTCAATTTCTCGATAGATATTTGAGGCCATAAGGTTCTTAATTTGATTTATAATCTGATAATAAGCGATCTTTATGAAAAATTTCCATACTCGCTTTTTCAGTGAACGCTAACCTATGCACGGTGGATTCTGTGGCCACTTGACATGCATTGGACCTGGAGGCTGTTGGGTTCTACGCTGCCTGGAGTATAGGAGCTCCATCTATGCTTCCCTTCTGTGGTGAATCTGTATAAGACCGGTGTTCTTGATAAATCTGTATGTGTGGGCGAAAGGAAAGCTATGATAACAAGAGATAGACTGATCCATTACTGAGGAATTCTTTGAGTTACGAGGTAAATGAGAAAGATACTCTTGGTCTGTTGATAACCATATCCAGCTTTACCTGACAAATACAAAACAAGTTGTTTACACTAAAGACCAATACATAAAGTTTAATAGATTCTTCAGGCTGTATATTTTAAGGTGAAAGTATTAACTGTACATATTTCAAGCTACTATTTATACTTACTATATGCAAAATTTGACATCGAATGTGTAATTTGCGTGCTTCCCAATGTTTAATTATGTTAATTTAACGATGATTTTATTTGTATATACACCTATCCCCCGATTTACACGGTAGATACGTTCCTGATAAAAACGTGTAAATCGGGGAATAGGTGAACACAGAAATAAAAATAAAATGCATTGACAGGTTAAAATATGTAGTCAGCATATAAGCTCGGGATTCCTCGTGAGATGTGTACACAGCGCATGTGTTCAATCACAGTAGCATTTAGTATAGTGCGATAAAAAAAAAAACTTTTTTGGAAAACCGTGTAAAAGCCAAAACGTGTAAAACAAGTTCCGTGTAAATCGGGGGATAGGTGTAATTTCAGAATTACACGCAATTATCCTAATTGTGGGTATGGCGTGTCTTTGCAACTGTTAAATAAATAAATAAAATTTTTATTTATGCTTATGAGGTGATACAGCAACGTCTTTACAATAAGAGAGGAGAATAAAAAATATATCGCACAATAAAATGATGATCATACAAATTGAGATATCAAAAGAAATTTTATATATTTTCTTAGTGAATGTCTACTTACAGTGTGGATTCCGTACTGAAGCATGTTGCAGAACACGATGGTTAATACCAGCTCAATGCTGATGGCACAAAACAGGCCGATCATTGCTGCATCAAACATAACATTTATACACAATCGAAGTTATTTATTAGTACATCTATTCCCCGATTTACACGGTAGATACGTTCCTGAGAAAAACGTGTAAATCGAAAATTAAAAATTTTCGCGAAATATTTATGCGAAGAAATACAGACACAGTGTGCGTGTGCAGCAAGTCAGCACATAAGCTCAGGATTCCTCGTGAGATGTGTACACAGCGCATGTATTCAATCACAGTAGCATTTACTATAGTGCGATAAAAACAAAAACTTATTTGGAAAACCGTTGTAAAAGCGAAAACGTGTAAAACAAGTACCGTGTAAATCGGGGGATAGGTGTATTTATTATTTCTTCAAATAAAAGACACTTCGGCGCCAGGCAGCCTTTATCATTACGATAGTATTTATAAGTCAAATATTTTCATAAGTTCTCAGTTATGTAATAGTGTGATTAAAGAAAACGTATTTTTTGACCATGCAACTAAAAGTTTCTGATGACTTGCGCCAGAATAAATATCAACTAATAGTATTTTTTATTATTATTCCAGAATTAGCCAAATACCCTTTCTTGTTTCATCAAGAAAAGCTAACCAAGCAGCATTTCAGACTGTTGATTCTAATCAGCGTGGTGCAAGCTGTACATCAACGACCAAAAATAGTCTTTGGGGCATCCTGAAAAGAACCATGAAACAGGTATTTAGGCTGGAAGGGCTTGAGAGAACCAAACTATATGAAAAATAATACAAAAGTTGATATGTATTGATATCAGGTGGATAAATTAAGAAAAAGACATATCCTGATGATGCAGGTACAGCTTGCACCATACTGATAAGAGCCAACAGCCTGAAATGCGTATGTAATTAACTTTTTGATTAATCAAGAATAGGTATTTGGCCAATTCTGGAATAATTAAAAAAATCAACAAACCCGACATACAAATTGAAATGTAAAACAACACTTGAAGTTACACCGCATGAGTTTCTTTTCAATGAAAAATCAAAATATATTTCAAGGTGAAATATTGACTATTTCTAACCTTTTTGGATGAGGTATGAAAAGGTGAATTATGAAGAGTAATAATGGACGGAAAAATAAAAGTGTCCAGGGATGGGAATCGAACCCACAATGTTCCGCTTACCGGGCAGATGCCATGTCCACTAGGTTACCCTGGACGTATTTTTCCGTTCGTAAATAATACATAAAGTAACTTATAATACACAATATAATACACTGCGGCTTGTGATTGTAGAACAACACTTGAAGTTATTGAAATGTCAAAAGAAATTTTATATATATTCTTAGTGTTAATGTCTACTCAATCCCGATAATCAAATAATCCGATAATCCCAGTAATCAAATTCTGACGATAATTGTATTCTTAACTTCAAAATAGAATATTCAAATTTAGAGTAGTTGTAATTTTTATAATTACATATATGATGCACTAGCGCGCCATCTGTTATCAAAATTCGAAACTATCTTAAACGCGTAAGATTCTTTTTGAAATTAAACAATTTCTACTGCCCTTACTGCAATGGAAAAATTAAAGGGAGGGCCTGGCGAAACCGCTGGGAGGGTTCACCACTGATGTGCAAGGCGCTCCCTTGAATTTTTTCATTGCAGTAAGGGCATTAGAAATTGTTTAATTTCAAAAAGAATCTTACGCGTCTATAATAGTTTCGAATTTTGATAATTACATATATGTTGTAAAAAGCGCTTGGAGTCGACAACACGTCGCAATAGGCTTCTCATCCAATATGCAGTCATGGGGCCAGAGTAGGAGCGCACTAGCGTGAAGATAAATGAAGACCGCACCATAGTAACATGGTTATCTCGGTTTAGAGGGATCAGCACCCGGGAAGATGAGGTGGACTATGGGAGTCATGGGATCTCTGGTTAATCTGGCAGCATGGCGACCTGGCTGCTATCTATACGGTTTCTGTGGGCTCAGAAGGAACCCAGCTTATATGTTAATGATGACGTCAGAGTGGGCGAACCTTTTTGGATGTCCGTGTCCAATCATGTACTGAAATGGCCTGTCTACATCCTTCCTGAGTTGTTTTGACTTATCTGTGATCTGTTATTTGACCTTACTGAGTGACGCCCTCTTCTTTTCCAATCGTATATTTTTATTGAACGTCATTTTGAATTTATATCAGCCTTGGTCTTTCTAAATAGAACATTCCTGTTTACAATATTGTATATTAGATAATAAAAAGGCATATATTGTATTGAATAAAAGATTTATTTGCCAATTTATCGGTTGGCTGAACGCCAACCTTTATCAAAGGCATTACATTTGATACAAAATGCATTAAAATGTATAAAAATTACAGTTTATACAAAAATATAATGCCTTGATAAAGGTTGGCTCTCAACCAACCGAAATATTGCCAAATAAATGGTTGATAAAGATCCATGTTTAAATCATTATATAATAAAAAGGCATATATTGTATTGAATAAAAGACTTATTTGCCAATATTTTGGTTAGCTGATCGCCAACCTTTATAAAGGCATTACATTTTTTATAAAATATATTAAAATGTATAAAAATTATAGTTTATACAAAAATGTAATGCCTTGATAAAGGTTGGCTTTTAACCAAACGAAATATTGGCAAATAACCAAACGCTTGATAAAGATCCATATTTAAATCATTAGATAATAAAAAGGCATATATTGGATTGAATAAAAGATTTATTTGCCAATATTTCGGTTGGCTGAACGCCATGTATATAAAATGAAAGAATTTAAAAGCACGAATGTTTCTTTTATGCATGAAACAAACTTCTACTGTCCTTACTGCGATGAAATAATATATTGGGGGGGGGGGGGGGGAGGGGAGGGGCTTGGCTCATCAGTGGTGAACCCTAGCAGCGGTTTCGCCAATTTAATCCACCAGACCCCTCTCAGAGCTTTAATACTGTATTGGGCGATTCTGCTTATATACGCAGCTCTGAAGGATAGAATCTCAGAAATGGTTTTCAAGAAAACTATGGACATAAGCTTATAGGACAGTAGAATTACAGTGAAAACCATTTCTGAGATTCCACCCTTCAGAGCTGCGTATATAAGCAGAATCGTCCAATACAGTATTAGAGCTCTGAGAAGCGGTCTGGTGGATTAAATTGGCGGAATCGCTGGGAGGGTTCACCACTGATGAGCCAAGCCCTCCCAATATATTTTTTAATCGCAGTAAGGATAGTAGAAGCTTGTATTGTGTATAAAAGAAACATTCATGCTTTTAAATCCTTTCATTTTATATGTATATTGTATATGTACACACAACAATATATATTACGACATATATAAATACATATTACATTTTTATATAAATACAGTATGAAAATCTCACCTGAACCTCCGTTGTAATCTACGAGGCCACCAACCCACATCACCCCTCCAAGAAATCCAATAGATACGTACTGCCACAAATACATATTCCGTTAGTTACACAAAATAAATATAATAAATAGTTTATCTTTTTTTTTCAATTTAAAGCGCTATGTTCCCCTAGGGACACTTACACTGTCACACATGTATGCCTTTACATTTGTCTATACATATATTGGTCTCTAGGACCACACCATCTCCTCAGAGACGAAGTATTTATTTCAATTTAAAGCGCTATGTCCCCCTAGGGACACTTGCACTGTCATACATGTATATCTTTACATTTATCTATACATATATTGGTCTCTAGGACCACACCATCTCCTCAGAGACGAAGTATTTATTTCAATTTAAAGCGCTATTTCCCCCTAGGGACACTTGCGCTGTCATACATGTATGTCTTTACATTTGTCTATACATATATTGGTCTCTAGGACCACACCATCTCCTCAGAGACGAGGTATTTATTTCAATTTAAAGCGCTATGTCCTCCTAGGGACACTTGCACTGTCATACATGTATGCCTTTATATTTGTCTATACATATATTGGTCTCTAGGACCACACCATCTCCTCAGTGACGAAGTATTTATTTCAAGTTAAAGCGCTATGTCCCCCTAGGGGACACTTGCACTGTCATACATGTATGCCTTTACATTTGTCTATACATATATTGGTCTCTAGGACCGCACCATCTCCTCAGAGACGGAGTATTTATTTCAATATAAAGCGCTATGTCCCCCTAGGGACACTTGCACTGTCATACATGTATGCCTTTACATTTGTCTATACATATATTGGTCTCTAGAACCACACCATCTCCTCAGAGACGAAGTATTTATTTCAATTTAAAGCGCTATGTTCCCCTAGGGACACTTGCACTGTCATACATGTATGTCTTTACATTTGTCTATACATATATTGGTCTCTAGGACCACACCATCTCCTCAGAGACGAATTATTTATTTCAATATAAAGCGCTATGTCCCCCTAGGGACACTTGCACTGTCATACATGTATGTCTTTACATTTGTCTATACATATATTGGTTTCTAGGACCACACCATCTCCTCAGAGACGAAGTATATATTCCAATTTAAAGCGCTATGTCCCCCTAGAGACACTTGCGCTGTCATACATGTATGTCTTTACATTTGTCTATACATATATTGGTCTCTAGAACCACACCATCTCCTCAGAGACGAAGTATTTATTTCAATTTAAAGCGCTATGTTCCCCTAGGGACACTTGCACTATCATACATGTATGTCTTTACATTTGTCTATACATATATTGGTCTCTAGAACCACACCATCTCCTCAGAGACGAAGTATTTATTTCAATTTAAAGCGCTATGTCCTCCTAGGGACACTTGCACTGTCATACATGTATGCCTTTACATTTGTCTATACATATATTGGTCTCTAGGACCACACTATCTCCTCAGAGACGAAGTATTTATTTCAATTTAAAGCGCTATGTCCTCCTAGGGACACTTGCACTGTCATACATGTATGCCTTTACATTTGTCTATACATATATTGGTCTCTAGGACCACACCATTTCTTCAGAGACGAAGTATTTATTTCAATTTAAAGCGCTATGTCCCCCTAGGGACACTTGCACTGTCACATACATGTATGCCTTTACATTTATCTATACATATATTGGTCTCTAGGACCACACCATCTCCTCAGAGACGAAGTATTTATTTCAATTTAAAGCGCTATGTCCCCCTAGGGACACTTGCACTGTCATACATGTAAGCCTTTACATTTGTCTATACATATATTGGTCTCTAGGACCACACCATCTCCTCAGAGACGAAGTATTTATTTCAATTTAAAGCGCTATGTCCTCCTAGGGACACTTGCACTGTCATACATGTATGCCTTTACATTTGTCTATACATATATTGGTCTCTAGGACCACCCCATCTCCTCAGAGACGAAGTATTTATTTCAATTTAAAGCGCTATGTCCCCCTAGGGACACTTGCACTGTCACATACATGTATGCCTTTACATTTGTCTATACATATATTGGTCTCTAGGACCACACCATCTCCTCAGAGACGAAGTATTTATTTCAATTTAAAGCGCTATATCCCCCTAGGGACACTTGCACTGTCATACATGTATGCCTTTACATTTATCTATACATATATTGGTCTCTAGAACCACACCATCTCCTCAGAGACGAAGTATTTATTTCAATTTAAAGCGCTATGTCCTCCTAGGGACACTTGCACTGTCATACAAGTATGTCTTTACATTTGTCTATACATATATTGGTCTCTAGGACCACACCATCTCCTCAGAGACGAAGTATTTATTTCAATTTAAAGCGCTATGTCCCCCTAGGGACACTTGCGCTGTCATACATGTATGTCTTTACATTTGTCTATACATATATTGGTCTCTAGGACCACACCATCTCCTCAGAGACGGAGTATTTATTTCAATTTAAAGCGCTATGTCCCCCTAGGGACACTTGCACTGTCATACATGTATGCCTTTACACTTATCTATACATATATTGGTCTCTAGAACCACACCATTTCTTCAGAGACGAAGTATTTATTTCAATTTAAAGCGCTATGTCCCCCTAGGGACACTTGCACTGTCACATACATGTATGCCTTTACATTTGTCTATACATATATTGGTCTCTAGGACCACACCATCTCCTCAGAGACGAAGTATTTATTTCAATTTAAAGCGCTATATCCCCCTAGGGACACTTGCACTGTCATACATGTATGCCTTTACATTTATCTATACATATATTGGTCTCTAGAACCACACCATCTCCTCAGAGACGAAGTATTTATTTCAATTTAAAGCGCTATGTCCTCCTAGGGACACTTGCACTGTCATACAAGTATGTCTTTACATTTGTCTATACATATATTGGTCTCTAGGACCACACCATCTCCTCAGAGACGAAGTATTTATTTCAATTTAAAGCGCTATGTCCCCCTAGGGACACTTGCGCTGTCATACATGTATGTCTTTACATTTGTCTATACATATATTGGTCTCTAGGACCACACCATCTCCTCAGAGACGGAGTATTTATTTCAATTTAAAGCGCTATGTCCCCCTAGGGACACTTGCACTGTCATACATGTATGCCTTTACACTTATCTATACATATATTGGTCTCTAGAACCACACCATCTCCTCAGAGACAAGGTATTTATTTCAATTTAAAGCGCTATGTCCCCCTAGGGACACTTGCACTGTCATACATGTATGTCTTTACATTTGTCTATACATATATTGGTCTCTAGGACCACACCATCTCCTCAGAGACGGAGTATTTATTTCAATTTAAAGCGCTATGTCCCCCTAGGGACACTTGCACTGTCATACATGTATGCCTTTACATTTATCTATACATATATTGGTCTCTAGAACCACACCATCTCCTCAGAGACGAAGTATTTATTTCAATTTAAAGCGCTATGTCCCCCTAGGGACACTTGCGCTGTCATACATGTATGCCTTTACATTTGTCTATACATATATTGGTCTCTAGGACCACACCATCTCCTCAGAGACGAAGTATTTATTTCAATTTAAAGTGCTATGTCCCCCTAGGGACACTTGCCCTGTCATACATGTATGTCTTTACATTTGTCTATACATATATTGGTCTCTAGGACCACACCATCTCCTCAGAGACGAAGTATTTATTTCAATTTAAAGCGCTATGTCCCCCTAGGAAAACTTGCACTGTCATACATGTATGCCTTTACATTTATCTATACATATATTGGTCTCTAGAACCACACCATCTCCTCAGAGACGAAGTATTTATTTCAATTTAAAGCGCTATGTCCCCCTAGGGACACTTGCGCTGTCATACATGTATGTCTTTACATTTGTCTATACATATATTGGTCTCTAGGACCACACCATCTGTTCAGAGACGGAGTATTTATTTCAATATAAAGCGCTATGTCCCCCTAGGGACACTTGCACTGTCATACATGTATGTCTTTACATTTGTCTATACATATATTGGTCTCTAGGACCACACCATCTCCTCAGAGACGAAGTATTTATTCCAATTTAAAGCGCTATGTCCCCCTAGGAAAACTTGCACTGTCATACATGTATGTCTTTACATTTGTCTATACATATATTGGTCTCTAGGACCACACCATCTCCTCAGAGACGAAGTATTTATTTCAATTTAAAGCGCTATGTCCCCCTAGGAAAACTTGCACTGTCATACATGTATGTCTTTACATTTGTCTATACATATATTGGTCTCTAGGACCACACCATCTCCTCAGAGACGAAGTATTCATTTCAATTTAAAGCGCTATGTCCCCCTAGGGACACTTGCACTGTCATACATGTATGCCTTTACATTTGTCTATACATATATTGGTCTCTAGAACCACACCATCTCCTCAGAGACGAAGTATTTATTTCAATTTAAAGCGCTATGTCCCCCTAGGGACACTTGCACTGTCATACATGTATGCCTTTACATTTGTCTATACATATATTGGTCTCTAGAACCACACCATCTCCTCAGAGACGAAGTATTTATTTCAATTTAAAGCGCTATATCCTCCTAGGGACACTTGCACTGTCATACATGTGTGCCTTTACATTTGTCTATACATATATTGGTCTCTAGAACCACACCATCTCCTCAGAGACGAAGTATTTATTTCAATTTAAAGCGCTATATCCTCCTAGGGACACTTGCACTGTCATACATGTATGCCTTTACATTTGTCTATACATATATTGGTCTCTAGAACCACACCATCTCCTCAGAGACGAAGTATTTATTTCAATTTAAAGCGCTATATCCTCCTAGGGACACTTGCACTGTCATACATGTATGCCTTTACATTTGTCTATACATATATTGGTCTCTAGAACCACACCATCTCCTCAGAGACGAAGTATTTATTTCAATTTAAAGCGCTATGTCCCCCTAGGGACACTTGCACTCTCATATATGTATGCCTTTACATTTGTCTATACATATATTGGTCTCTAGAACCACACCATCTCCTCAGAGACGAAGTATTTATTTCAATTTAAAGCGCTATATCCTCCTAGGGACACTTGCACTGTCATACATGTATGCCTTTACATTTGTCTATACATATATTGGTCTCTAGAACAACACCATCTCCTCAGAGATGAAGTATTTATTTCAATTTAAAGCGCTATATCCTCCTAGGGACACTTGCACTGCCATACATGTATGCCTTTACATTTGTCTATACATATATTGGTCTCTAGAACCACACCATCTCCTCAGAGACGAAGTATTTATTTCAATTTAAAGCGCTATATCCTCCTAGGAACACTTGCACTGTCATACATGTATGCCTTTACATTTGTCTATACATATATTGGTCTCTAGAACCACACCATCTCCTCAGAGACGAAGTATTTATTTCAATTTAAAGCGCTATATCCTCCTAGGGACACTTGCACTGTCATACATGTGTGCCTTTACATTTGTCTATACATATATTGGTCTCTAGGACCACACCATCTCCTCAGAGACGAAGTATTTATTTCAATTTAAAGCGCTATATCCTCCTAGGGACACTTGCACTGTCATACATGTATGCCTTTACATTTGTCTATACATATATTGGTCTCTTGGACCACACCATCTCCTCAGAGACAAAGTATTTATTTCAATTTAAAGCGCTATATCCTCCTAGGGACACTTGCACTGTCATACATGTGTGCCTTTACATTTGTCTATACATATATGTAGTATATTTTGAGTTAGATAGTTCACAACCTTCTTCTGATATTTATTATATAACCCCATATCTATATATAAAAATATGTATCGAACAATGGAAGTGACAAATAAAACAAAGAGGGAGGTAGACCAAACGACAAAGACCAGACGAAAAACAACGCGGCGCCAGAAAGTGACGTGATTACAGTAGTCAATCAGGAATCGCCACATATGCGGGCGTCCCAGAGTATATAAGGGCCCAGAAAAATAGACAAAGAGAGTTGTTTTCAGAGCGACGCCGTTATACGGTCAGTGGGATCTCTCACCCCCCTTCTATCCGCGATGTAGGCTTTGGGCATCCGTCACGCCCGTGTTTCGACTGCCTTCGTCCGTGGTCTACCTCTATCTTCTTGGAGCTACCATCTAGACCTGCCTCTGTCTCTTGCTGTCCCAGTGCGGGAATCCCATCACGCACCCACTACCACGACTGCCCAGTACATTCCACATCGGGATTACTACATATATATTTACAATAATTGTAGGTCGTAAAGAATAATCATATGGTATTATAAGACTATAAACTCAAAAAGAGCTTCTTCTATAAAACATGTTTATTTCGCTAACTTTCGAACAACGTTGAGAGAATCCAAGAAACAAGAATCTTCTTTCTTCTTGCAACAACCTCACATCCGAAATGGACGGAAATGTGATAAGACGGTTTGTCTCTTACTTGATCACTTGTAAGGGCTCTACGCCGTGATGTGGGACTTGAGAAACACTTTATATTATGTATATAGAATGGTATAATATTTATTGAGGGGCTTCTTCTCAATATAGATTGGTGTCTCTCTTTACCTTGAGAGACAACCTAGTGTTTTAGTCCAGCTACTTGACCAGCTTCGCAACTCCAAGGAAGAGGTTTTAAGGACGACTATCAACCGTCCAAAAACTTATCTAGAAACTTTTTTTTTTAATTGAAAAACACGGTCAATTCATACGTTAAAAGAAATTTACATACTAATTTATACTATCAAAGAAATTTACATACTTTTTTCTCTTAGTTTTTAAATTACAAATATATTCGCATAAAAATAAAGTTGACTACACTAGTAGTCGAAACAATATTTCTATTAAAAACAAAAGGCTATTGTGTTAAGATGAAAAAATCAAGTTTCCAGGAATAAGTTTCTCTTTAAAAATTGTAATTAACGAACCTCTATATTATGATTCCCTCTGATGCTTGTATATTTTAATAATTCTCAACACCTCTCCTTAAAGTACACTTTAACTCTACAATTAGGTGTCCTTTACAGGGAGATTCTACTGTATACAGGTATATAGCTTTCAAGCACGTTTTCTCATGTAGAAAGATGACTGAGAGCTAGAGATTTCAACAAAGAAACTTATCCCTGGAAGACTAATTTCTTTAACTTAATATTGATCGGGGATGGAAAATATTACCTTTGACTGTTCACAACCTGGATATATCTATGAAAGTCCAAGCTGCTGATACCTGATAATTGTCACTATGCCCACAAAAGCCACCTGCTATGAAAGCCTGAAGATAAGTATTTATACAAAACCGTCATCCCATACTAGTGACAATATGTTTCTATCTGTTTAGGATCAGATCGAGAGATCACCAAGGCTGCGTTTCGTTGGCATTACCGCAGCGGTTTGGATACCATCTCACGCCAGCCCACTACCTAATGTTCAACTTCATGGGGGTTGTACGGGGGACGAAAAGAAATGTCTACATGAAAGCTGATGGACTGCATGGTCTATCGCCTCTGCTATTTATTCGTTGATGTTCGCTAGAAATCGACAATTGATTAATCTGGAATCCAATAAGATATTTTACCTACATGAAACTTAATATTGATACAAGGGATTATCTTATGATGCGTTAGAGCGCCATCTGTTATCAAAATTCGAAACTATTATAGACGTGTATGATTATTTTTTAAAAATAAACAATTTCTACTGTCCTTACTGCAATGGAAAAATTAATGAGAGGGCCTGACTTATCAGTGGTGAACCCTCCCAACGGTTTCGCCAGTTTAATCTACCATAAATTATAATAAGATAACATTAAACTGGCGAAACCACTGGGAGAGTTCACCACTGATGAGCAAGGCCCTCCCATTAATTTTTCCATTACAGTAAGGACAGTAGAAACTTGTTTATTTTTAAAAAGAATCATACGTGTCTATAATAGAGAATATTTTGTTGAAAGCTATAACAATATTGTTCTTCATTTTGATAGGAATAACTTTCGAACATGTATTGTCCTTATACAGGTTGCATAGCTATAGAATTGTGAAAGACAAGGGAGATAGATAAGTATTCGAAAATGATCATAGGTATCTATGAAAAGATGTATTTCAAACGTCCCTTTTGTCACTTCTTTTAAAAATTGGAAAACGGAATTTGTTTCTTTTGAACGAAAATCTAAATTTAAGGAGAAATAACGATTAATTTTAACCTTAGGAATGAAGTATTAAAGGATGAATTGTGAAGAGTAATTATAAACGGAAAAATAAAAGTGTCCAGGGATGGGAAACGAACCCACAGTGTTCCACTTATCGGGCAGATACCATGTCCACTAGACTACCCTGGACATATTTTTTCCGTTCGTAAATATTATATAAAATTCCCATCCCTGTGGACACTTTTATTTTTCCGTTCATCATTACCCTTCACAATTCATCCTTTCATACTTCATCCCTAAGGATAGAAATAGTCGTTATTTCTCTTTAAATTACGATTTTTCGTTAAAAAAAAAACCATTTGCGGTATAATTGTCAAACATCGTTCTACACGATTGTTGCACGAAAGCTTACCGAAAGCTGGGCATCTTTTTCCGTAAAAGTATGGTAAAGTAAAACTAAAGTATTTTTAGAAGCAAAGCCTTCCCTTTAAAATAATCTCTTTTTGATGATAAATATATTTTACACAAATAAATTTACTGGCAATGCGCTTCTTTTAAATATCATCAAATATTATCTCTACAGACCTTACTGCAATGATATAAGTTATTGAATGAGAGGGCTTGGCTTATCAGTAGTGAACCCTCTCAGCGGTTTCGCCAAATTAATCTCTAGACCGCTCTACTATTGAATTGGATTGGTTTGGAATATAACCTGTATTTTCTATAGAAGGCAGCTTAGGGGTGTTTAGTGAACTATGGACATAAGCTTATAGGTCTGTAGAGGAACACACATTTAAAAAGAAGCGCATTGCCATTAAATTTATTTGTGTAAAATTTTAACGATAGATGGCAATTAAATTTAATTTACTAATATAAACATATTTCCCAACTTTTTGTAAGAAAATAAAAACACTTTTAACAAATTATATAAAGCATACAAGGTTAGGTTTCTTCCATGATGTTATTTATAACATAATAATAAGACAGCAGAGCAAGATGGAAAGAACCTATCTGGGTCAAATAGTTTATAATAGGGAAAGATATACGAAATTTAATAGGTTCTGCAGACTTTTTATTATAAATAGACAGCTTCATGCAACCTGAGGAACTACACTACTATGCGACTTGATTTACATCAATGTAAATAATTAATAAGTTACTTTAGAACATAACTCATTGTAAATAGCTCAACTTGATCAATTTTCTCTCTCCACGATACTAATTATTACAGATAACTTCATCAACTTCCATCATTGCTTAACATATTGTACCTTGCGATTTCTTCTATCTGCTTATGTTGTTGTTTATTTGTTTAATGTATATGTTTATTCAATGCTCTTTTTCTTCATTTTTATTTTCTTTTTGATAATTCTGTTACCTACTCTACTACAATTATTGTAAATAGTTTCACGCGCAATTATCTAGCTTGTCTAGTTTGCAACTAGTAGAATAACATAATAATGGTATATGAATGTAGAAAAATGAATTTCTATTACATATTGGGTTTTAATCAAATTGACAATAGATTGTATTTGACAATTACAAAAGACCATCTCTCACTATAGATTCAGAAACACTATCTCTCTCACTAAAATATTAACCATCAGACATTGAACTGAAAAAAGAATATTTAATATGAATTATGAGAGATTTTGAGCTATATAGGAAACATTTTTAAAATTCACAGATAATTTAAAACTTTTAGATCTGGCCTTTAATATCTTTGCCATGTTTAGTACACTTTCTCTCTCTAAAAGTAGAATTTCATACTACACTCAGACAAAACTTAAGGAAGTTTTAGCCTTTTATCATGTATATCGGGATTCAGCGAATAACTCTGAAAGATACACTCAGACAAAACTTAAGGAAGTTTTACCTTTTAGCATGTATATCGGGATTCAGACAATAACTCTGAAAGATACAATCATGAACAAAACTTAAGGAAGTTGTACCTTTTAGTATGTATATCGGGATTCAGACAATAACTCTGAAAGATACACTCATGAACAAAACTTAAGGAAGTTGTACCTTTTAGAATGTATATCGGGATTCAGACAATAACTCTGAAAGACACACTCATGAACAAAACTTAAGGAAGTTGTACCTTTTAGAATGTATATCGGGATTCAGACAATAACTCTGAAAGATACACTCATGAACAAAACTTAAGGAAGTTGTACCTTTTAGCATGTATATCGGGATTCAGACAATAACTCTGAAAGATACACTCATGAACAAAACTTAAGGAAGTTGTACCTTTTAGCATGTATATCGGGATTCAGACAATAACTCTGAAAGATACAATCATGAACAAAACTTAAGGAAGTTGTACCTTTTAGCATGTATATCGGGATTCAAACAATAACTCTGAAAGATACACTCATGAACAAAACTTAAGGAAGTTGTACCTTTTAGCATGTATATCGGGATTCAGACAATAACTCTGAAAGATACACTCATGGACAAAACTTAAGGAAGTTGTACCTTTTAGCATGTATATCGGGATTCAGACAATAACTCTGAAAGATACACTCATGAACAAAACTTAAGGAAGTTGTGCATGTATTTCAGAATTCAGACAATAACTCTGAAAGATACACTCATGGACAAAACCTAAGGAAGTTGTACCTTTTAGCATGTATATCGGGATTCAGACAATAACTCTGAAAGATACACTCATGGACAAAACTTAAGGAAGTTGTACCTTTTAGCATGTATATCAGAATTCAGACAATAACTCTGAAAGATACACACATGAACAAAACTTAAGGAAGTTGTACCTTTTAGCATGTATATCGGAATTCATACAATAACTCTGAAAGATACACTCATGGACAAAACTAAAGGAAGTTGTACCTTTTAGTATGTTTATCAGAATTCAGACAATAACTCTGAAAGATACACTCATGGACAAAACTTAATAAAGTTGTACCTTTTAACATGTATATCGGGATTCAGACAATAACTATGAAAGATATCACGGTGACCTTTATTGAAGACACACAAGATAACCAAGTGTGAACAAAATTAATTCTGCCTCCTTCAAAATTAAATTTAAAAAAAAGCAGACGTCCACTTTCTTTAGTTCTGTCCATGATTGTAAATATGAAACGCAATAAAAAGAGTTTTATCACATTTGAACAAGTAGCAGCTTCGAGTTATGTTTCAAGATACCTATTTTATTTAGTGTTCAAAATAGACAAATAATCAACTCTCCTTTAAACGTTCTGTTGAGAGTGGAAATTCTAGGATATTCCTATGTTGTTGTCGTGTGTCCAATGAACAGATGTCTGCATACATCTCTATCACAGCAGTCGCAAGGTCTTCTATCTTGGGTGTATAAAGCTGCTGCTCTGGGTCCATGTCAATTTTCTGTTGTTGTTGTCGTGTCCAATGAAGAGCCTCAGATGTCTCCATACATCTCTATCACAGCAGTTGCAATATCCTCTATCTTGGGTGTGTAAAGCTGCTGTTCTGGGTCCATGTCAATTTTATGTTGTTGTTATTATCGTGTCCAATGAAGAGCCTCAGATGTTTCCATACATCTCTATCACAGCAGTTGCAATATCCTCTATCTTGGGTGTGTAAAGCTGCTGTTCTGGGTCCATGTCAATTTTCTGTTGTTGTTATTATCGTGTCCAATGAAGAGCCTCAGATGTTTCCATACATCTCTATCACAACAGTTGCAATATCCTCTATCTTGGGTGTGTAAAGCTGCTGTTCTGGGTCCATGTCAATTTTCTGTTGTTGTTATTATCGTGTCCAATGAAGAGCCTCAGATGTTTCCATACATCTCTATCACAGCAGTTGCAATATCCTCTATCTTGGGTGTGTAAAGCTGCTGTTCTGGGTCCATGTCAATTTTCTGTTGTTGTTATTATCGTGCCCAATGAAGAGCCTCAGATGTTTCCATACATCTCTATCACAGCAGTTGCAATATCCTCTATCTTGGGTGTGTAAAGCTGCTGTTCTGGGTCCATGTCAATTTTCTGTTGTTGTTATTATCGTGTCCAATGAAGAGCCTCAGATGTTTCCATACATCTCTATCACAGCAGTTGCAATATCCTCTATCTTGGGTGTGTAAAGCTGCTGTTCTGGGTCCATGTCAATTTTCTGTTGTTGTTATTATCGTGTCCAATGAAAAGCCTCAGATGTTTCCATACATCTCTATCACAGCAGTTGCAATATCCTCTATCTTGGGTGTGTAAAGCTGCGATAACCTTTTAACGAGGTAATAATCTTGTCATAATTCACATATTGTTGAATTTTGTCTATGCTAATTTGCATATTTGTTAGATATTGATGCTTTGTTAATTGGCTAGCGGTTCTTGGATAGGTCAGGCAGCTGATAGGGGTAAGCTGCTGGTGTTTATATAATTTTATCTAGTTTATTTCTTTAACATCTTGTACTTCCTTATTGTTTATGAAATACCTTTTAAGGTTGTCCCAAAAGTTCGTAAACACTTGCAAAAAATTGAAACACCAAAATATTATTAGCCGTTATATATAATATCTTTGTATTATGTATAAAGTAATTATATTATTATGTATTCGCCGTAATAATATTATTCGCCAAGTAATAAAGAAAAACAACTTTTTAAGAAACAGACGAACTTTTGGGACAACTTTATAATAAAGGAAAATTTGAAAAATAGAACAATCCATAAATAGATCTTTAATCAAAAAGTCATATATTGTGGATCAAAATATAATTTATTTTACCAATATTTTAGTTGGCTTAACGCCAACCTTTTTCAAGGTATTGAAACTGTGTGTAAAAAAAACTATACTTGAAGTTACATCGCATGAGTTTCTTTTCAATGAAAAATCAAAATTTTATTTCAAGATGAAATATTGACTATTTCTAACCTTTTTGGATGAGGCATGAAAGGGTAAATTATGAAGAGTAATGATGAACGGAAAAATAAAAGTGTCCAGGGATGGGAATCGAACTCACAATGTTCCGCTCACCGGGCAGATGCCATGTCCACTAGGATACCCTGGACATATTTTATTTTTCCGTTCATCATTAATCTTCATAAATCACCCTTTCATACCTCATCCAAAAAGGTTAGAAATAGTCAATATTTCACCTTGAAATAAAATTTTGATTTTTCATTGAAAAGAAACTCATGCGGTGTAACTTCAAGTGTTGTTTTACAATCACAGGCCGCAGTGTATTATATTACTGTGTGTCAACATGTGACGCTCAGCCAACTTAAATATTGATAAAAATAAATGATATTTTGATCCAATATATGCCTTTATAATTAAATAAGTTGGTCTCGAGGACCACACCATCTCCTCAGCGGCGAAGTACGCGATCTACGTATTCTTCGTAGACCACTAAATGCATGGTGTCGCTAGAGACCCACTGGTGATTCTCCACCAAACTCTGCAGCGCTGGCAGAGACGTCATATTCATTGTACATAGTGTATATAATCCATATTATCTTTTTTTAAATAGTACAGACTGTGCACTTTGCATGTATTGACAAGATGTCAATAAAATTATTTTGTCAATTGTCTACGAATATGTAAATTTGCCTAATACGTTCAACGAAACGTATTACAGTCTGATATTCCTTAAGCTACATAGAAAGATCGTGTCAATGAAGTGAACTTACCATGTACAGGAAACATATCACCAAGGATCCTGTCCTTAGTGAGAAACATAAAAATCCATTCACCTTCAACTCCATTCTTCACCTGAGACAAGATTATTTTGGAAGAATTTAAGTCTCGTTGTGCAATTACAGGTTATCAAACGAATACAGACTGAAATGCCATCTATGAACCATTTTAGAAACTAATTATAATTTATTTTTACATATATATATTTAATATATTTAAATAATGAAAAAGGTTTATGGAGATGAGTTTATTTTTATATATTTATCTTTTTTATATAAATATATTTATTCTTTAAAAATATTTACGCAATATTATTATTTTTAAATATTCTTTTGGAATTAAATTTATGCAATTAAAAAAGGAGATATTTTATTGTTTAAAATTCTTTTGCATAGTAAATATTACGTTGGCCCTTTCTGTATATGTGGGTAAATAACAATACAAAATATTATATTAAGAAATAAAAAATTGCATCTCCTTATCGTGCAACTGAAAGTTGCTGATGGCTTGCGCCCATCTATCATAATAAATATCAACTATTTGTTGATTTTTTATTATTCCAGAATTGGCTAAATACCCATTCCTGATTAATCAAGAAAAGCTAACCATATACGTGTTTCGGGCTGTTGGCCCTCATCAGCGTGGTGCAAGCTGTACCTCAACGACCAAAAAAAACGGTCATTCAGGCATCCTGAGAAATCATGAAACAGGTAGTTAAGGCCAGAATTGCGTGAGACCGCGAAACATTGTGAAAAAAATAGCACAAATGTGATATTGTACTGGAACAAGATGCATAAATTAATGGGTATTTAGCCAATTCTGGAATAATTAAAAATCAACGAGAATAGTTGATATTTATTCCGATAGATGGCGCAAGCAATCAGCAACTTTCAGTTGTACGATAAGGAGATGCCTTTTATTTTCTTTCTTAATTTAGGCACCTTATGAATATGATATAACAATGCACTATGAGTAAAACTCTATTCATGATGAAATTGTGAAAAAAGTTTTAAAATTACAAAATATTTTCTCACAATGAGTATCTTTTTATTTATCTACTTATATAATTGCCTTATTCTGTCTGTGTGAAGTTCACTGTGTGAAGTTCACGGATAGATTTTGGTCAGAATGGATAAAATAAAAAAAGTGTCAAGGGATGGGAATCGAACCCACGACCTTCCGCTTACCGGGCAGATGCCATGACCACTAGGCTACCCTGGACATATTTTTCCGTTCATAAAGTTAATATATAAATGCAAAAAAAAAATCGACATGATGAAATCTTTATTAAAATTCACATTTTTATTTTTATATTTTCAAGACACACACAGTTTGGGGCGGGACGTTTCACAAGAGAGACATCCATGGCGCCAATTTATAATTGTAACGAATAGTATTTGAATTAAAACGTTTTTAAAATATATACGCACTCGGGTAAAACCCGGGCGTTGCCCGGGCCATTCGTCTAGTATATATATAATTAACGAACATAACAGAAATATCAGAACAAAAGACCAACGTTCTATGATCTATCAACATATTGCACAGACCGGTCACCGATTTAACATAACAGAAATATCAGAACAACGTTCTATGATCTATCAACATATTGCACAGACCGGACACCAATTCAACATAACAGAAACCACTACAAAAACATTAAGAACAAATATCAACGGTTCCTCTTAGAATCTCTCATTTCCAATGAATATAATAGAGAGCATAAACAGGAAGATCACAATACCTTAGATATCTTAGAAGAAATCAATAGATCAAATTTATAGGTTCTGGATGCCCTAAAAATGTAAATAGACATATTCCATAACATTGTTAAATTACATATCAAATTAAAATATCAGTTGTAAATATCCACGCTGTATGTTTTTGTAAATATTTCTTGTAAGATTTAGTCGATGTTTTATTAAGCCCGTTGAAGAGGGATTATCGTTTGAAAGCTAGCGTTTTGTAATAAAAAGTAACTCATTGTGAGAAAATATTTTGTAATTTTAAAAAGAACTATGAGTAAAAGTCCAGTAAAAAAACTAGAAAAAAGGGAAGATTTAATCACAGATAAGCATTGCCTATATTTATACAAATTTTGTGAGAAGGCGGGAAGGATGAGAAACAGGTGTAAATAGGTTTCCTATTTATGGGCTCATGTTAATACTGAATTGTATATAGTACTTAATTTATGTTCAATTAAAACCATTGCTATATTGGGAGAATCCTGTATGGGACTTGTTCCTTAATAAAGGTTTTTGTGTGTATGTAATAAGCATTGTCATTCAAATATATTTTTATCTTTCATATAGGGATTTGAAGAGAGGAAATAGGGGATCGGTGAAAGGATGGTCTAAACCTTTGGTTTTCGACCGCTACGACCCGGGTTCGATTCCCGCATTGGTCACTTTTTTATGTTTAAAAAAAATGCTCCAATGGCCACCGATTCTTGTAAAAGTCCAACCCCACCAGCGAGTGCAAGTAACCAAACGGGGCTCTGGTACATTTGTAAGTGCAAAGTCGAACTTCTTTTCACATGTGTAGACATGTGGTGCACTTATAGTAAAAGCAATCGTCTACTTCTACCCACCATGATTATCATGGCCTGTACCACGTGTACTAGGGAAAAGCAAAAAAAGAAAAGAGAGGAAATAGCTATAAAGAATAATAAAGAAATGAGATATACTATCCCTCGCTTTGCGTCGGGGTTACGTTCCAAAAAAAAAAACACGACGCAAAGTGAAAATAAAATTTTGATGGCATGGCGCAATAAAAAACAAAGGTGTTGTCATATTTTAGGAAAAAAACAAAAAAAAAAAATTAAGACTCGAATCCAAAACAACGCAACTTCGAAAATCTAACGACGCACAGTGAAAATCAGTAAAATTTAAGCAGCGACGCAACTTCGAAAAAAAAACACAAAACGAAACGACGCAAAGCGAGGTATTGGTGTATACAAAAGTATATCTATTTATTATCAAATCAGACGCGATATCCCCCCTTGCGTCAAGAAACAACACTAAGATACTATATTAAATAAACAATTGAATACGAACATGGTTTGAGAGTAGAGTTTAAAGAAGAAAATACAGGACATTAAAATCATGCTTGAATACAAAAGTACACCTATCCCCCGATTTACACAGTAGATACGTTCCTGAGAAAAACGTGTAAATCGGGGGATAGGTGTACACAGAAATAAAAATAAAATGCATTGACAGGTTAAGCTCGGGATTCCTCGTGAGATGTGTACACAGCGCATGTGTTCAATCACAGTAGCATTTAGTATATTGCGATTAAAAAAAAAAAAACTTATTTGGAAAACCGTGTAAAAGCGAAAACGTGTAAAACAAGTACCGTGTAAATCGGGGGATAGGTGTATATTAAGGAAATGTTTTTACATCAAATGATTATATTGATTGTTGCCGTTCAGCCTGTGAATCAATACCTTACTTTCTCTCAGTCCATTGACGATGCACGCCTCAGAGATCTCGGAGGATGATGCTACCTGGATCCTGACAGGAGCTTTCATCATCTTTACCATGCAGTCAGGTGAGCTATACAATAAGTATTGACAACTAGTAATCAAAATTAGAAACTATTATAGACACGTATGATTCTTTTTAAAAATAAACAATTTCTACTGTGCTTACTGCAATGGAAAAATTAATGGGAGGACGAAACCGCTGGGAGGTTTCACCACTGATGAGCCATTAATTTTTCCATTGCAGTAAGGACAGTAATTTTTTTTTTTAAGAATTATACGAGTCTATAATAGTTTCGAATTTTGATAACAGATTGCGAGCCAATGTATCACAACTAGTAGTGTTGCATTTACACTATTAAAGTTATCTCTAATCAAAATAGTGTAATTCGACTGGGTAGTTGTGTAATTGCACTATCATAGTTATCTCTAGTCAAAATATCATAAAGATAGAGGCTGCCTAGCCGGCGTCCATAATTCTTCAAACAAAAGATACTTCGTAGACCGACATTTGAAATTTATCCCGCATGTGTTTCTTTTGAACGAAAAATTCGAAATTTATTTTAAGGAGAAATAACGATTATTTCTAACCTTATTTCTAATCCCTGGAAACTTTTCTTTTTCCGTTCATCATTACTCTTCACAATTCATATTTTCATACTTCATCCCTAATGTTGGAAATAATCGTTATTTCTCATTAAAATAAATTTCTATTTTTCGTTCAAAAGAAACACATGCGAGATAATTTTCAAATGTCGTTCTACAATTATAAGCCACATTATATTGTATTATAAAAGATACTTCGGCCAGTAAATATTTTTATTGTCTCGACGTTTCGACAAAAATCTTTTGTCCTCGTCAGGAGCGAACAAAAATTAAAACATTTGGCAAAGCGTTAGAAATTTTTGTTCGCTCCTGACGAGGACAAACGATTTATGTCGAAACGTCGAGATAATAAAAAGATTTACTGGCCGAAGTATCTTTTATTTGAAGAATCAAAATATTGTAATCAGACTTGTCCGTACCTTTTAATATGTAATTTATAATACAATATAATGCGGTTTATGATTGTAGAACGACATTTGAAATTTATCCCGCATGTGTTTCTTTTAAACGAAAAATCGAAATTTATTTTAAGGAGAAATAACGATTATTTCCAACCTTAGGAATGAAGTATGAAAGGATGAATTGTGAAGAGTAATGATAAACGGAAAAATAAAAGTGTCCAGGGATGGGAATCGAACCCACAGTGTTCTGCTTACCGGGCAGATGCCATGTCCACTAGGTTACCCTTTAATATGTTCTGATCCCCACCAAGAAATAATATATGCCATCATATTTAGAAATATTTCATAATAAAAAGGCATATATTGGATTGAATAAAATATTTTTTTGCCAATATTTCAGTTGGCCGAACCTTTATCAAGGCATTACATTTTTGTATAAACAAACTCAGCGCCGCATAGTGTTATAATATCACAGTTGAAATAATTTAAAATACAAAGTAGGTGGGGGAAATTTGCGAATGAAAAAATTATTATAAAAATTACAATCAGAATAAGTTAAACGGCCAACCAAAATATTGTCAAATGAATATTTTATTCAAACCAATATATGCCTTTTTACTATCTAATGATTTAAGTATGGATTGATCTATTTTCAGAAAGATTTAGAAATATATAAATAAAGATGGCCTGGTGGTTAGTTATCTATACTCAAGTTATCTATATTCAAAGTATTGTAATGCTACTTGTTCATATCCTTAATAGGTTTTACCCACATCAAAAAATATATATATATAATCATATTTAGAAATATGTAAATAAAGATGGCCTGGTGGTTAGTTATCTATATACTCAAGTTATCTCTATTCAAAGTATTGTAATTCTACTTGTTCATATCCTTAATATGTTTTTATCCACACCAAAAGATCATATATGCCATCATATTTAGAAATATTAGATAGTAAAAAGGCATATATTGGATTCAATAAAATATTTATTGCCAATATTTCGGTTGGCCGAACGCCAACCTTTATCGAGGCATTACATTTTTGTATACACAAACTCAGCGACGCATAGTGTTATCATAGTATACCGCATAGTATATATTTAGAAATATATGAATAAATATGGCCTGTGTGGGAGTATGAGGAAAGGGAAGAGAAAACTAGCCTGGTCATAAAATAAAAAAACCCTGGGTCACCAGATGTCCAGACTTCTAACCCGTCTCTTACTCCCCTTCCCCTAAGATATAATTTATCCTACTCAAGGCAGCTTTAAAACACCTGGATTTGTTTATCAGGGGACAGTTTGCACTGAGACGGTATCAACACCAGTTCTTCCCAGGGTGGTCCTCGGACTTTCTCTCTTTCCTTTCCGATATACTCCCCACAGGTTTTTGCTCCCGAAACTTGTTTGCTGTATGCCCCTTACCATTCACCATACAACTACCACCACTGCTTCACAAATCACCATATATATACAAGGTAGGATAAAAAAGTTCGGGAACCTTTTGATCCTACCTTGTATAAGGTTAAATATAGAAGAAAAAAAGATTATATCAGGATAAATATAGATAAATAGGTACAAAATAGAAAATTGATAAATATACATATATATAAATACAATGTCGTCATTGGTGGCGCCCACCGTGGGAAAGACTCCGCAACCGATGGACTGCGAGAATTCTTTCCCACAAAGTGGACAGGTCGATGTGATGGCTGGTGTTACCCACCTAAAGATCAAGATGGTACTTGTAGATGGTAGCCTTCGCCACACTAGTCAGTTGCATTGCCTCGGGCTGGAGGCCGACGCTGAAGAGAGAGAGAGTGATTGAGATTGAAACTGATTTATTACAATGTTCATATAAGATTATATAAGGTTAATTACAAAGTTGAATAAATACGAATAAATAAGATTATATCATGATAAATATAGGAATAAATAGATATAAATATAAAAATAATTGATAAATATACATATATATAAATATACAAAAATACAAAGTCTTCATTGGTGGCGCCCACCGCGGGAAAGACTCCGCCACCGATGGACTGCGAGAGTTCTTTCCCACAGAGTGGGCAGGTCGATGTGATGGCTGGTGTTACCCACCTCAAGACCAAGATGGTACTTGTAGATGGTAGCCTTCGCCACACTTGTTAGCTTCACTGCCTCGGGCTGGAGGCCGACGCTGAAGAGAGAGAGAGAGTCTTATAGATCTTAACCCCATGAATAACTTTGCTTTGTTGAAGATGTGTTTTTTTAAAGAGCATTGTATTAGTGAGTGATGTATATAAGACCTTATTCTAACATATTTCTGTAGAAAATAGACACTTTGATCAGTTAAACTTTTATTTTTTCTCAACGTTTCAACAAAAATATTTTGTCTTCGTCAGAAGAAATATATAAAAATAAAGTATTTGGCAAGGTGTTAAAATTTGTTCTGAGGTTGCAAGATTAACGTCTTGCCAAATGCTTTATTTTTATTTATTTCTCCTGACGAAGACAAAAGATATTTAAAATTCGTAAATATTATAGACACGTATGCTTCTTTTTAAAAATAAACAATTTCTACTGCCCTTACTGCAATGGAAAAATTAATGGGAGGGCCTGGCTCAACAGTGGTGAACCCTCCCAGCGGTTTCGCCACTTTTATCTACCCTAATGCTGTTATATTGCATTTTTCGATCTTCCTTTTATAGTGTTACTGTTGTTAGACTCTTGGAATGGGTATTTCAGAATAACTATGGACATAATCTTTGAGGACAGCAGAATTACATACAATTATAAATGTATAATATGCTTCGAGCAATCGCTCTTCCGCAAATTTCAATTTGTGTCTTTTATTCCATTGCAGTAAGGGCAGTAGAAATTATTTATTTTTAAAAATAATCATACGCGTCTATAATAGTTACGAATTTTGATAACAGACGGTGCGCTAATGCATCATAACAAACGATATTTGTTGAAATGTTGAGAAAAATAAAACTTTAACTGGTTGAAGTATCTATTTTTACAGAAATATGAATGCAGCCAGGCAACCTCTATCTTCAAGATTATTCTAACATGTGGATGACTCCAGGGTTCAGTCTGATGGAGTCCGGGTTGGTAGCCAAGCGATGTGAAGTCCATGCTATGCTGAAGAACGTCGGTGACGTGGTATTCTCCGGTCTGGCCTATTGGATGTTTGGCTACGGTCTGACTGTAGGCGGGGGTCCCGAGGCCTGGCTGCTCGACGTGCCGGAGGAGGAGATGGGCACCACCTATGCTGCCTTCGTCTACCAGCTCAGTCTAGCCGCCACTACCGGCACCATCGTGTCTGGAGCTCTTGCCGAGAGATGTCGGTTTGGTCCGTATTGTGGTCTGGCATTCCTTCTAGGTGTAGCGTATTGTGGCCCAGCAAGATGGATGAAATACGGATTGTTACATAATCTGGGAGCTGTGGATCAGGCAAGCTGTGCTGCTGTGCATCTAGTTGGAGGATCATCTGCTTTCATTTCTATCCTCTATCTCGGTCCCCGCATCATAAAGCCGCAAGTGCCTGCTTCACCCTCGAATGCTCTACTTGGTACCTTCATTCTCTGGTGGGTTTTCTACCATGATAACCCTTTAAATATATGTTTCAGATTTTTGATTCAAATAGCTTAACTACTTAGTTAAAAATATACACTCATAGAAAAAAACATGTACCTTTTAGCATGTATATCGGGATTCAAACAATAACTCTGAAAGATACACTCATGGACAAAACTTAAGGAAGTTGTACCTTTTAGCATGTATATCGAGATTCAGACAGTAACTCTGAAAGATACACTCATGGACAAAACTTAAGGAAGTTGTACCTTTTAGCATGTATATCGAGATTCAGACAATAACTCTGAAAGATACACTCATGGACAAAACTTAAGGAAGTTGTACCTTTTAGCATGTATATCGAGATTCAGACAATAACTCTGAAAGATACACTCATGGATAAAATTTAAGGAAGTTGTACTTTTAAGCATGTGTATCGGAATTCATACAATAACTCTGAAAGATATTTGATACACAGTGACCTTTATTGAAGACACGATATAACCAAGTGTGAACAAAATTCCTCTATCTCATGAAAAAAGAGAAAGACGACCTCTACATCAATAACTTTCCACTTCCTTAAGTTTTGTCCATGAGTGTACCTTAAACGCTGACACTTCATTTTCGTCAAAGCGATCTTACTTTCGTTTCGACTTGAAATCGCACATTTCCCCCCTATATTTTAACCTGCTTCTACAATATCTCGTGAACATGTCCAACTGATTCATTCAACACTCTTACATTAGCATTTCTTATGGAAATTTCATCTTTGTTTTCAAGATCATTGTCTCCAGACGTTTGATCTTTGCTTTCTTTAGAATTTTCACCTCTCTTATCCTCTAATCCTTTAATATTTTCCCTCCGAGATAATACTATGAAACTAAATAAGAATTATGTATAGAAAAATAAAATGCGTCATTCTACAGGCTTTTTTGACGTTCACAGTACATGTCGTAAAAGCCTGTAGAAGGACGTCCGAAAGCTTGCTAATAAAATTCGCACAAGAAACTCCTTTTCAATTTCAGTTTTATTTTTCTATTTTAACTCGAAGAGTTTATTTTAGTAGAAGAATTGATAGTAGTAGTATTAGTAATAGTAGTAGAATTGAACTTCGGGACTTTCTATCTTTCAGAAAATGGCGTACTGAACATTATTTTTCAAGGCACAAATTAGCTCTTTATGAAATAATTTATGCATATATTTTCTGAAACTTTTGTTTATAAAATATATTCCCTGCGTATTGATTCAAACAATTTATTAGCCTTTTATCCTATATAATTCATCTCTTCATCGATTTCACATAATATAGACCTTAATTTTCACGGAATTCAAATAATAAGATGGTAGAAGTAAAAATCAGTATCAGAAATATTTCCGTAACATATGCTAGTATCAAATATAGAATACGGTATTATGCGAATATGTAATATAAAGTTTATTTAAATAGGCAATATTTTACTGATTTATGTGATAATGGTAACTGAGAATGGTTTTGCCTGAAATTTTCAAAGAGCATCCCACACATATCACTTTAGTTCCTCAACGCAGTCATCGCTGGGGACACGGATTCCATAACTCGCAAGTCTGAACTCAAGACGATTCTAAACTCCTGATAGGATCCAGACGTACCTTCGGAGATGGCTTCGTCTGGTGTATACACCTATCCCCCGATTTACACAGTAGATACGTTCCTGAGAAAAACGTGTAAATCGGGGGATAGGTGTACACAGAAATAAAAATAAAATGCATTGACAGGTTAAAATATGTAGTCAGCACATAAGCTCGGGATTCCTCGTGAGATGTGTACACAGCGCATGTGTTCAATCACAGTAGCATTCAGTATAGTGCGATAAAAAAAACTTATTTGGAAAACCGTATAAAAGCGAAAACGTGTAAAAAAAGTACCGTGTAAATCAGGGGATAGGTATATATATTTTCTCTACTACTTTAAACTCTGTAAACTCTCTCTTGACCATTGACTACATGTCAAAAAACCATTTTTAATTGTCAAATTGTCATATCACTTTTACTAACGCAGAGATATTTGACCAGAACTTTGGTGATTGCTAGTGCCAATTACAGAAAGTGAAGAGAACGAGGTCATCAACCAAGAAGTACATGTGAAATGGTCGCATCAATTCTCCGACACTCAGCCGGATATGTACGACAAAGGGTGCAACTTCCCGTTATCCTTGACTGAGCCTTGGCTGAAGATGCCCACGATGTGGAAACATATTTATGTAATGAATAGGAGAGATTGAAGAAAACTTCCTAAGTATATTTTTAACAAATTTTATTCGAAATTGTTCGAAAAGAACCAAAAAAACTAAGATTGTCTATTAAATAGGTTACGAAGTGTTCTCTTCTTCTTCTTCTTTCTTATCTCCACTCAATCACACTAAGGTATCAAGCTTGTAAAGCTTGAGATTTTTGATGGTGTCTGCCAAGGAAGAGTAGAGCTCATCAATGGATGAGTCAATACAGTCAATAATATGTATTTAGGTTGCAGGCTGAGAATTGCACTTAGTACATAGTGGGAAAACCTTGCAACCATTCTGGAAAGTCATTGTCCGTAGATGACCAGACTTAAGTCCGAAGTGTTAATATACAACAACAAAAAGTCTTTATTAAGGACACTCATCCCATACAGGATTCTCTTCTAGATATGTAAACAGAAAGTGGAGAATAACATCAATCTTTCCCAAAGTTGGATCCATCTTCTGTGTTACGCCTTTTGACTATGTTGTTCTCCAGAATTTGTGAATGATCAATGCATTGGTCTTGTTTTTCACTACTTTTTCCAATAAACATATGGTAAATCGCTTTCATAAGCAATATTTTGGCGGAAAATTACTATCTCATCCTCCAAAGCCGTACAGTAAAACGTGTAGTGTGGAAAGTCCTGGCTAAATTCACTATTACACCGAGTGCACTTTAAGTTCTTAGATTTCAATAATAGAATGTGATTATGTTTTAAAACAATATGCAAAAAGTTTAATAGTTGCAATAGAATATCCAAAAAAACTAATAATTGAACTTATGATAATTGGTGTCAACAAAACAAGATAAAATGCGAATAAAATATTAACAGAGCGTAGTTCCCCTATATCTGCTTCACGTCAGTTAGGTTCAGATATTACTAGGGTATATATAATAGAAAATCCCTTTCGTTAAAATTCTTCCAGAATATATATTACAATAGGTTGAGAGTATTCTATACTTCGATAGGCTGTCCTTTCTATCATGGCAGTCCGAGTGTTGAATAATGGAGATCCACAGAGGGACGGCCGAAGACAGCACGGGAAACTTCCCCGGGAGTCCAACAACCAATCAAAAGGACACCTAGCACCCCCACCACCCTCAGCGACTATTAGAGTGGCGTGGTCTACTGACATGACAGTCGATCTTGTTTTTCCTTTTTCCTCTTAATCTGTTCGAATAATATTAGTTAAAAAGAATATTTATATTCTATCTTTTCTGCCATTCAGTGTTCTGTCTAAAATCATTGTAACAGCCTACAGCGTTCCATCACTGCAGATCTTTTATACTCAGCCTCGCATCATTGTTTGTGAAATTTTTTTCACTCTTTTCTTCACACCGAGATTATATCCCAACAGATTCAGCCGATCACGAAAGCCATTTTAACCAATTGACTTCGTATTTGCCGAACATCTCAGACGTCAAATCTCATTGTGCGCCCCAGGGATATAGTTGCTGGCCACTTCTACCATAACACGAATTATTTCTATCAAATTCCTAATATAAGAATCCATTTCGTACAGATCAATTGTAAATAGATTCATACACAAAAGAGGTAGTGAGGAAAGTTTTAGAACAGATGTGTAAATAAATCCCTTTTCAAATAAAGGCTCACGTGCACTTGGGGAAAGGGAGAGGAAAAATTACTGTATTATTTTGTTGTTGTATGGCGAATCCATACAGGGCAATGGGCCCTTAAAAAAGCCTTTTTGTTGTTGTTGAATCCAGTTCGTGTGTGAATTAAATTTTTATAAATTC
>CP092874.1:87214579-87243567 GCA_030710605.1 Cordylochernes scorpioides | reverse complement strand
TATTTTTCTTCAGTCTTGATCAAGATACTTGACTTTTTCTAGGCCCTTTCTACTACTTTTTACCAACCCCAGGTTCTCTGTGGCAATTTCCATATCTATCCTTATTTAGATCTTCCCTTTCTCACAAACCCGGCTTCTGATCATCATATATCTGGTCCAAATTTCTTCCTAGCATCATATGCCTAGCCCATCTCATATAATTTCTTTCCAAGATAAATACAAAATTATCCACACAATTATATTTGTTGTTCAATTAATTTATTTAACTTTCTATAATATATAAATATATATTGATGCACTAGCATCTGTTCTGAAAATTCGAAATTATTTTAGACGCGTAATTTTTCCATTGCAGTAAGGGCAGTAGAAATTGTTTAATTTCAAAAAGAATCTTACGCGTCTAAAATAGTTTCGAATTTTGATATAAATATATAAATTATTTTTTGACTCAATATTATATTTTAATTGAAAATATACCTCTATGTATTATATCTGTGTGGGTTTGTGTTGTTGTTGTCGTGTCCAATGAAGAGCCTCAGATATCTCCATACATCTCTATCACAGCAGTCGCAATGTCCTCTATCTTGGGTGTGTAAAGCTGCTGTTCTGGGTCCATGTCAATTTTCTGTTGTTGTTGTCGTGTTCAATGAAGAGCTTCAGATGTCTCCATGTGCATGTGCATCTCTCTCTATCACAGCAGTCGCAATGTCCACTATCTTGGGTGTGTAAAGCTGCTGTTCTGGGTCTATGTCAAATTTCTGTGATTGTCATGTCCAATGAAGAGCCTCAGATGTCTGCATGCATCTCTATCACAGCAGTCGCAATGTCCACTATCTTGGGTGTGTAAAGCTGCTGTTCTGGGTCCATGTCAATTTTCTGTGATTGTCATGTCCAATGAAGAGCCTCAGATGTCTGCATGCATCTCTATCACAGCAGTTGCAATATCCACTATCTTGGGTATGTAAAGCTGCTGTTCTGGGTCCATGTCAATTTTCTGTGATTGTCATGTCCAATGAAGAGCCTCAGATGTCTGCATGCATCTCTATCACAGCAGTTGCAATGTCCACTATCTTGGGTGTGTAAAGCTGCTGTTCTGGGTCCATGTCAATTTTCTGTGATTGTCATGTCCAATGAAGAGCCTCAGATGTCTGCATGCATCTCTATCACAGCAGTTGCAATGTCCACTATCTTGGGTGTGTAAAGCTGCTGTTCTGGGTCCATGTCAATTTTCTGTGATTGTCATGTCCAATGAAGAGCCTCAGATGTCTGCATGCATCTCTATCACAGCAGTTGCAATGTCCACTATCTTGGGTGTGTAAAGCTGCTGTTCTGGGTCCATGTCAATTTTCTGTGATTGTCATGTCCAATGAAGAGCCTCAGATGTCTGCATACATCTCTATCACAGCAGTTGCAATGTCCTCTATCTGTTTTGCTCTTCATTGGAAAATGGATGCCGTTGTCACGTTAGTCACCTTGGAAATGAACCAGAATTTCGTCAAATATTCCAAGGGTCCAGGGGGTACCGCAGGGAGGTGTGGTCGGACTTCTCTCCCCATCCTCCGTGAGTTTGTGTGAAATGCACATGTGGGTGGTCAGGTAGTGTTATTTTTGTGTTCTATTAACTTTATATGTAGTAGTGAAGCTTTGATAGAGAACAAGGTACCCAACTGTAGATTTAAATGTAGTGTGTATTACAAAGTCTTGTTTCACAAATGAAACATTCCAAAGCTTTTTCCCCGTTTGGAATTCCAACATTTTTCCGTTCCAATTTTTATAATACCCATTTTACAACGAACCATGGAAATTTTAAGGGATTTTTGTAAAAAAATTGGAGCGGTTGAAGACTCTAGCTGTCATTGTGGCAATGAATTCCAGGACTCGAGACACCTACTGCTGGAATGTCCTCTTTTCTTTAGCGATAGACAACAGACAGTTAACAATGTTGTAGCTCTATATCAATTTGTAAATACTAGAGATAATTGTCACAGATTTAACTATTTTTGTAAATATATTTATGATTATCTTTCTAACCAGGTCAGGTTCCTAATATATATTATTGTTTTTCTTTTTTAAATTTATAATTATTTTTCTTGTATAATATGTTTATAACTGTTTCTGTTTTAAAAATGTAAATCGACGCAATTATCCCTAGACGGGATATCGCGTTTTGTGTGTTGAAATAAATAAATAAAGTCATGTCACTGAGGTAGAATATGTCAGGTGGGGATGGATCGGAGTAACCTGCGGGAGCACTGTCGGGGTATCAGGGGACAAGTGGAAGTTTGCAGCCAGGTAAGATTCCATGAGACATCATTGATGTTGTTTTTTGCCCTTCATTAGTCACCTTGGACCAGAATTTTGTCTAATATTCCAAGGGTCCAGGTGGGACTTCAGCACTCGGAACGAAATCTCAGAACGAAACACTATACCATACTCTTTCTTTATCGAAAAGATAGCGGTTGCCTGGCCGGCATTCATATTTATATAAAAAGTAGACACTTCGGCCAGTTGGAGTTTTTTATTTTCTCAACGTTTCAACAAAAATCTTTTGTCTTCGTCAGGAGAAGTAAATAAAAATAAACATTTGGCAAGGCGTTAAAAATTGTTCTGAGGTTTGCAAGGGCGTTCTCACGTGATTCTTCGAATTTAGTACAACATCCTAAGCGCGAGTCAAAAACAAATATTAAACTCGTCAAAGACTATGATCTTGGAAATAAAAATATATAATAATAAAATTATAACAAATTAAGTAAAAATAAATAAATAAAGTAATATAATAATAATTATCACAAAGATTATTATATAGATTTATAACTATTATGTTCAATTTTTTATCTGGCTTATTAACTACTTTTTAAATTTAAAAATGAAGCATATTGTTGCGGAATATCTTCAAAAGTATTTATAGTTCTTTTCCCAAATTTTCGTGATACCCATCCCTCTAAAAATAATCTTTCCTTTTTAAATTTTATATTCCTATGAAATATTTCAATATCATTCCAATCTGGCCTATGTCCTGAAAATAATGCATGTTCCCCAATTTTGCTTAACGCCCTTCTCCCCAATAAACCCTGTTGGTGTTCCTTAATTCTGGTCTCTAAATTTCGGCCGGTTTCTCCTACATAAATTTTGTCACATTCTGTGCATTTAATCCCATAAATTACGTTATTTGGTTTTGATGTGCCTATGTTATCCTTCATAATGTTATTTCTAGTTAAAAATTCCCTTTTTGTCCCAGTACTATACCAAATATTATATTTACATTTTTTCAAAATTCTAGATATTTCGTTATCCACTTCTCTAATATAAGGAATTATTATATTATTGTAACCTTCTGTAGTTCTATTCAAATTTGGCCTATCTATTTCATATCTTCTAATCCATTTATTTATGAAGCCAACTGGATATTCGGATAGTTTTAACTCCTCTCTAATTTTCTTTATCTCTTTTTTATAAATGTCTTGGTTTGTACATAACTGTTTGGCTCTTTGTACAAGAGATTTTATCACCTGCCTTTTGTGTAATATAGGATTGTTAGAATTAAAATTTAGATGTATCCCACAGTCTGTTGGCTTTCTGTAAACGCTGGTTAGAATAGATCCATCTTCTTTACGGCTTAATCCTACATCTAAGAATGGTAAAAATCCTTCTTTTTCTGTTTCAACGGTGAATTCTATTCCTATTTCTAAATTATTTAATTTGACAATGATCTCGTTAAGTTTTTCTTTTTGGATCACTGCGAAAACATCATCTATATACCGTCCCCATATCTTTATTCCCTCTATTAAAATTGCCTTTCTATCTATTGATGCCATTACAATGTCAGCTATGATCATACTGGTAGGGCAACCCATAGCAGTACCGTCTTTTTGTCTGTAAAATTTAGCCCCATATCTAAAATAAATATTTTCTAAACATAACCTAAACCCTTCTATCATTTCATCGATTTCTAATCCCTTGATTGTGCAATCTTGTCTTTTTACCTCGAAATATTCTTTTAGCTCTTTAAGAGCTAGACTTCTATTAATATTGGTAAAAAGCGATTTGACGTCAAAGGATACCATTATTTCATGTTCATTCAGCTTTAAATTTTTAGTGATATCTAATAACTCTTTCTTATTTCTAATTTCTAACCCAGAAATCTTTCTTGTAGTCGGAATTTGGTTTTTAAGCCAGTCCGCCAAACCTCTGGTGGGGGCCTTGAATCCTGATACAATGGGCCGTAGGGGAACTCCTTCCTTGTGAATCTTTGGAAGTCCTTTGAAGAGAGGTGCAGCGACATCTTCTAGCTTCAATTTTCTTTTGTCTAAGGCCTTAGATTTCATGCTTCTGATAAATTTAGATATTTTAAGCTTTATCTTTTTAGTAGGGTCTCCTTGAATTTCTTCATATGTGTTGTTATCGTTGAGGAGGCTCGTGATTTTATCGTTGTAATCTTCTCTCTTCATCACGACTGTCTTGCCTCCTTTATCAGCCTTAGTTATAACTATTCTGTCGTCATTTTTTAATTTCTTGATATCCCCCCATTCTGAGCTTTTTGCTTTATCTAAATCAAACTTCTTTTCGGTTTTTGTTGTCCTTGATATTACATTTGTTATTTTGTTTCTAATAATAACTTTATCATTTTCATTCAAATTTTTGATTCCATTCTCAATGTTAGAAATTAATCTAATGTAATCATTTTTGAGAGGCATAGGTCTATAGTTTGACCCTTTATCAAGAAGCCTCAACTGATCTTCAGTTAGATCCTTCCCTGAGATGTTGCATACTCTTCTAGGATCGACCTTCTTGATTCTAGGAGCCCATCTGTCCAATTTGTTCCTCATTGTGATCATTAGCCGTTCTTCTATTTTCTTTATACCTCTCTGTATACACTCTTCAAGGCTTTTCATGTGATTTTCATCTAATATTTCTAAAATAACACTTCGCTGACTCGTCAATTTTTGCTTCTGTATATCTACCATTCTGTGAGATGCTTGGATGCGTGCCTTGACGAACTGAAGACTTGCTCTTCTAGCAATCTGTCTTCCATATGGAGTTTTAACCAGTGCTTTTACATTCAGGCTCGGGGGAATGATATTGAGATCTTTGATACGGTGATTAAAATATAAAGAATGTTTTGTCCTTGCAAACTTGATCATAGTCTTCTCTAGTTGCCTTGCCATCTTGAATACCTCGGGACCAAAATTGGTCTTAATTATCGAAAAGATAGCGGTTGCCTGGCCGGCATTCATATTTATATAAAAAGTAGACACTTCGGCCAGTTGGAGTTTTTTATTTTCTCAACGTTTCAACAAAAATCTTTTGTCTTCGTCAGGAGAAGTAAATAAAAATAAACATTTGGCAAGGCGTTAAAAATTGTTCTGAGGTTTGCAAGGGCGTTCTCACGTGATTCTTCGAATTTAGTACAACATCCTAAGCGCGAGTCAAAAACAAATATTAAACTCGTCAAAGACTATGATCTTGGAAATAAAAATATATAATAATAAAATTATAACAAATTAAGTAAAATTTCTTTGCCACGGTGGGCGCCACCAATGACGACACTATATATATTTTTATTTATAATATTGTACAATAATATATAATGTATATTTACATATATTTACTCATATATTTATATCATTATATAATATTTTTTTTATTCATATATATATTTATTTTATATAAAAAACCTTATATGTATAATCAGGAAAAGGCTAAATCAATGTTTAGTTGATTTCTGTTTCACTAGATAACGCTCTGCCATCTGAAAAGCACATGTGCTCCTGGTCATGATATGTCCCTCTTATTTTTAATATATATAATCATATATGAACGATGTAATAAAAAAGGGGTTTCAATCTCAATCTATCTTTTCCACGTAATTATCAATAATATTATTACCTACTTTTCAATGTAGTATAGGTAAATCAATATTATACTCTTTAGATGCCTTTAATAAATAATTGTAAAACTGAAGAAAAAACACGCAGTCCTATGTTCCAGAGCGTCTATCGTCACTGTCAACGCTTCAATCGGCGGAACTCTAACGGCTATTCTATTCAGGTACCCATCTTTATGGATGTATTTGATAGAATAAGAGAATAACTTATTAAATTTGAATTTGAAATGCAGTCAAGCACCTAACTTACTCCTTTACCTTTCTAAGACGACGAATTTAAACATAAACCATTTGATTTTCAACCAGAGCTAATGTTCCATGTATTTTTTTAAACCCATAAGACTTTAAATCAATTGAGAAAAAAGGATGTTTGTTTAATGTTTTATCGAAAAAAATGAATACAATTTAAGAAGGTTTGACTGTACGCATGTTTAATATTATTGCTTATTCCTTTCGAAAAGTATTAATTAGAAATTTTAACAAAATTATTAAATCGAAAAATCGCGTGAGAACGCCCTTGCAACCTCAGAACAATTTTTAACACCTTGCCAAATTCCTTATTTTTATTTATTTCTCCTGACGAAGACAAAAGATTTTTGTTGAAACGTTGAGAAAATAAAACTTTAACTGGCCGAAGTGCCTATTTTTTAAAGAAAAATAAAAAATTAAGGTAAAAAAAATCTTTTTTTTTAAAATGAAATTATCGAAATACACTTCGTTCTCTTTTTATGCGGTTTTTTTAATGCGGTTTTGGAGTTATGCGGTGCAAGAAAAAAAAAATTATTCGAATTTCGAAAATTTTTTTTTGGTGATTCACTTTTTCTGAAAACGAATAAGAATAACAACTACAACTCTACTATTACGCAATCAATACAAAGAAAGAATTTTGTAACGTCCTGGTTGTATGTTAAGTTATCCAACAAACAGTAGAGGGGAAGTTCCAATGTCTTTTATTCCGCGCCTGCCGGTGTCTTACACAACTTGTGCAAAACCGAAATCAAAACTGAAAACCCGCCGGCGTGCCAGCTGCCGTTACAAATTTCTTTTTTCTTTTATTGACATTTTTTCTCTTGATTTGTTCTTAAAAACAAAAGAGACAAAAACAAAAATACCTCGTTAAAATTGCGTTTTTATGCTGCATTTTGTTTTTGTATGAAACTAATTTAAAAAGCCTGCATATTGGAAAGCATTAGAAAATAAAACTTTGTGAAAGAAGGTTACTACCGAAAACCGGAAGATAAATTTACTCAAGTGTATTGTAAGTTTTTTTGAATAATTTTAGTGCGTAATTGTACATTAAGTTTTTTCTATAATTTTTAGTCCTCTTAAAGAAAATGTGTGACAATAATAAAAAACAAAAAAGAAGTGCAATTTCGCTAGAAACCAAAATTATAATTCTCGATTGCTTGGCGAAAGGAGAAAGATCAACAGCAATAGGTAAACGTTATAATTTAGGCGAATCTACTATAAGAGCAATAAAAAAATTAAGCGGCAATAAGAAGATCAGTCAGATCTGGTACAAATTTGAGTTCTAAAAGATTTCATCATATTCAAGAGGCACTTTAATAGAAAAAACAGAAAAGGCTCTCGTAATTTGGATTGAAGATTTAACTCAAAAAAGAATTCCGTTAGATGGACATTTAATCAAGATGAAAGCCCTTAAATTTTACAAGGAGTTAAAAGAATCAGAGCCATCTACATCTTCACGTGAAAGTAATCCACAATTCTCTGCCAGCACAGGGTGGTTAACTGGTTTTATAAAAAGACATTCTTTTCATAATCTAAAAATAAAAGGTGAGGTGGCTTCTGCAGATGAAGAAGCTGCTAGAAAATATCCTGAAAAATTGGCTAAAATTATTAAAGATGGAGGATATTGTGCCCATCAAATCTTCAATGCTGATGAAACAGGATTGTTTTGGAAAAAAATGCCAACCCGTACTTACATTGCAATGTCCGAAAAAAATGCCAGTGGTTTTAAAGCTGCTAAAGATCGAGTTACTTTATTGCTGTGCAGCAATGCATCTGGCGATCGAATGTTAAAACCGCTGCTTGTAAATCGATCTTTAAAACCACGTGCATTAAAAGGAAAAGACTTAAAAAAACTGCCCGTACATTGGATGGCAAACAAGAAGGCCTTGGTAACAACGGCTATTTTCACTGAATGGTTCAATAAATGCTTCGTACCCGAAGTAGAAAATTATATGAAAGAGATGGGTCTCGAATTTAAGATCTTATTAATTCTTGACAATGCACCAGGTCATCCAAACTTAGAACATCCAAATATAAAGGTAGTTTTTTTCCCTCCAAACACAACGAGCCTAATTCAACCATTAGATCAGGGAATTATTTCAACATTTAAAAAATATTATGTAAAATTCACTTTCCAATTCATTTTCGATAAACTGGAATCCGATACAATAACAGTTACTGAAGTTTGGAAACAATTTAATATCTTGAACTGTGTAGATCATGTTGCGTTAGCAATTGCCGAGATAAAATCACAAACTTTAAATGCATGTTGGAAAGCTGCTTGGCCTGAATGCGTATCAAAGAGAAATGAATCAAATAGAACAACAATAGTAACATCAGATATTATTTCAATTGCTAAGGAAATAGGTGGGGAAGGTTTTGATGATTTTGGCGAGCATGATATAGAAGAATTGCTTGTGGACGAAGCCCTAAATGATGATGATATTTTGGAAAGTATGGTAGATACTACTAAAGATTTCGAAACAGTGTAGATAGCGAACTGGAAGATGTTACTCCACTGGACGAAAAATTACTTCGGGAAGGCCTTCAACTTTCCGGTAAATTGGAAATTTTTTTTATTCAAAATGATAATGATGTAGAACGCGCCTTAAAATTCCAACGTGATCTGAAATTTTGTATGTCTGGCTACAGAGAACTCTACAAAGAACTAGTCAAGCCATCACAGCGTTTGATTACTGACTACCTTGTCAAAGAAAAAAAATCACTGAAGTTCCTAAAGAAGCATTATCATGTAGATCTGATGACGTAATTTTATCTTCAAGTGATGAAAGTGATCTTGCACCAATCCACAAACGGGTTCGCACATTATCAGACAGCGAATAATGATGAAAGCATTCTTAATATGATTTTAAATAAAGTTTTGTTTATGTGTTTTTTTTTTTACATATTAAGTTTTGTTTTTGTTATTAACACACATATGTGCCATTTATTAAAATATGATGAGAAAAAATTAAATCTTATTATTTATAAATCTTTTTTATGCGATTTCTGGTGCATTTTAAAACATTATTTAGGTTTTATGCGATTTATTTAATAATTGGAACGTATCCATCATTTTACATATAAATGTATGTCTTTTTTTGTGCGATTTTTTTTTTATGCGGATTCCCCTGGAACGCATCTACCGCATAAAAAAAGAACCAAGTGTATATCATTTGGATATTTATGATCCAAGTAGGCAATACTCATCCTTTTTGCATATATGTTCCCTATAATGCTTTATTATTTTTATATGTAGAAAGTTTGAATAAATAATTGTGTCTTATTTATTGATTATTTGGTCATTTTTTGCGAGTTTTTATCTCATCACTCTTGGCTTTGTACCCTACTAGCCGAATGACCCGGGCAACGCCCGTGTTTTACCCGATTGAATGTTTTTATTCAAATACTATTTGTTACAATTATAAATTGGCGCCTTAAATAAATGCATATATTAGTTAATAACTATAGCCAATGTGCTATATCTGTCTATGTACTGTTGGCTTCCGTAGGCGTCTCTTACTGGGAAAAAGAAAGAGAGGATTCCATTTAGTTATTAACTAATATATGCATTTATTTAAGGAGCGACCCGCTCCAATACAATAGTTACAAAAACCAAAAAGCGAGTGGGGGGGGGGGGGGGGGGGGGGCAAAGTCAAAAACAAAGTGTCTCGCGTAGTGGTGGCGTGATCGTAGCCAACCAATAGGAGAGCGCCATTCCAAAAAAAAAAAGCAAACGGTGACAGAGATGAAGACATGACGCATGACGATCGTAACTGTATATAGAATTATGAAATAGAATAATAATCTTAAACAACGTGTAATTTCCTTTTTTTTTTTTAATTGAAATATATATCAACAACAACTGCTTTATTAGGACATTTCCATCCTGTAAGAACTCGCCATACATCATTTTCATGGAGAAAAGAAAAAAAAACATAAACAAAGGAGAGAAGGGAAAATGAAAAGGAAATCAAAGTATTCAACATAACTATACAAATTAACTATGGATGGAAATTGTTCTGTAATTTTAGTTCTTAGAGATTACCTTGTTCTCTAACGTTCTATGAAAATTAAATAATTCTATCGCTATATATTTTTTCTCGGCCATTAATTGAAATATATATAAATGAAACAGTTTTTTAAATATTTATTGTTGAAATTTGAGATTGAATCAAGGAATAAAAGGATTATTTATTAAACAAAGTAACTTAAAACAAGATGTTAAAGTAGCAACATTTTAAAGGCAAGTATATATAGGAAGGCGAGGGACAAAGACTAAATAACTTGACGTCGACCGCAGCGCCGCCGCGGCCGTTGATTGGTCGATCCTCCAATGCTCCATGCCAATATTTTGATCGCTATTCCAACACTCCTCTCGATCCAAAATGTTCAGTAGACCTCTTAAGTAGTGGAATTTGTTTCGTGGAAGAGGTTTAGTCATTATATCAGCTAGCTGTTCTGAGCTGCAAACATGATGCACTTTAAGTTCACCTTCTTCATGTTTGGATCTAATGAAGTGGTAGCGAACATCAATATGTTTCGTTCGTTTATGGAATACTGGATTTTCAACAAGTTTTATTGCTGCTTGGTTGTCGATATAAAGTTCAGTTTCTTTAGTAATATCACAGCCGATGCCCTGTAGAAGTCTTCTGATCCAAATCAATTCCTTAGCAGCACTGCAGGCAGCGATGTATTCACTTTCGGTGGTTGAAAGTGCGATAATTGGTTGTCGTTGGCTTGCCCAAGAAACAGTTCCTCCGTTCATCATGAAGGCATAACCAGTCGTACTTTTTCTGGAGTCAACATCACGAGCAAAATCACTATCAGAGTAGCCAACAAGTTGGTCTTGTCCAGTGAAGAGAATTCCCATGTGTGGAGTGCCTTTCAGATAACGGAAAATATTCTTCACTGTTGTACAATGTGCAGGTCCTGGATATTCTAGGAATTTACTCACTTGTGAAACTGCATAAGTGATATCTGGACGTGAAACACATGATGCAAACATAAGGGATCCAACAGCTTCTCGAAAAGGGAATTTAGGCATCTTTTCCTTTTGTTCTGGAGTAGGACAGTCCTGCTTTGTTAAGATGACAGAAGGATCCATAGGCACCGAAGCAGGAATACAGTCAGCCATATTAAATTTACTCAAAATTTTGTCAATATATGATGACTGGTGAATGAAAATACTTGCCCTATCTTCTGACTGCTCTATTTGTAGCCCAACAAAAAAGTTAACACTTCCAGATGTAATATCAAATGCGTGTTCTAACTCATCCATTATAATAGCTATTGCCTCTTTATCTTTAGCTAGAATAATTCCATCATCAACATAGAGAGCTAAGATAACATTTGAATCATTGTGTGTTCCAATGAAAATGCACGGGTCGGCGTCTGATGTTTTGAAATTATGGCTATTCAAAAAATTGGTAAATTTCTTATTCCAATTTCTAGAAGATTGTTTAAGACCATACAGACTTTTATGTAATCTATAGCAGCTATTATCATCTCTCTTGTAGCCTTCTGGTTGTTCAAGATAAACAAGTTCCTCTAATTCGCCATTGAGAAAAGCTGTCTTTACATCGAATTGCTTAAGAAACATCCTTTCAGAAGCAGCGTGTGATAAAAGAATGCGTAACGAATCATACCTGACTACTGGGCTAAACGTATCGAAATAGTCAACATTTTTGATTTGAGAATAGCCTTTTGCAACTAATCTGGCTTTGAACCGTTGAATTGTACCATCGGACTCCGTTTTAATTTTATAAACCCATTTACAACCGATAGGTTTATGACCATCTGCCAAACGTTCTAAAGTCCATGTTTTATTTTTATTTAATGCATCAATCTCTTCATCCATGGCTAATTTCCATCTTTCTGAATCTGAACTTGTTATTGCATCTATATAGTTACTGGGTTCATCAGCGAGCGCAAAGTTACATTGGCTATCCGAAACTTTAGAGCGTGTTATCATTGGATGCGAACTGATATCGGATACTGGCGGCATTTCCTGCACTGGAATGTTTGCTGTCGCAACTGGTGATTCATCCGGAGCGCTGTTAATCTGAAATATTATTTCTTTTGGTTTGGTAGATTCTCTATCTGGAGTAGCTTTCTCATCGAATGTGACATCTTTAGAAATTCTTATTTTTCTAGTTTTCCAATCCCATAATCTAAAATTTTTGCTTGTATTCTCATAACCTAAAAACATAAGTTTTATCGATTTATTATCCCACTTTTTACGGTTTTCTTTGGGAATATGCATATAAGCATTACAGCCAAATATTTTATAGTTAGCTACATTAGGCTTTGTGCCAAAGAAAAGTTCATAAGGTGTCGTTCCAGGGGTTTGCTTAGTCGCACTTCTATTTAGAATATTAGTGGCTGTGTTACATGCCTCAGCCCAAAAAAATCCTGGAAGATTTCGTGAATTTAGCATGGACCTGGCTGCTTCCACAATCGTACGATTGTCTCTTTCTATACGTCCTATCTGTTCGTGCACATAAGGTGCAGTGAACTCGTGAATTATCCCAAATCTTTTACATAAATCTGCAAAATTATCGCTTTTGAATTCTAGCGCATTATCAGTCCTAAGAACTTTTATCTTATTTCCAGTTTGAGTATAGATTAGAGTAGCATATTCTTTGAATATATCTAGCACATCTGATTTGTTTTTAATAAAATAAATATGGCGATAACCACTAAAGTAATCTTTAAATAAGCAGAAATACAGATATTTACTTAATGATTGAGTCTGCATTGGGCCACAAATATCAGCATAAATAAACTCACCTAGCTGGTAGTTTTTGCCATCTGAGGGATAGCACGACTTTCTATGGGCTTTTCCAAGTTGGCATCCTTCACAGAAGAAAAATTCTCCCTCTAAATCTTGAGGCTGCAGACCATCCACCAATCCTTTGGTCGCCATCTCTCGAAGTGTAGCAACTGGAAGATGCGCAAGTCTCTCGTGCCACAACTGAAGCTTGTTCTCGCTGGTGATGTAGCCTTGTGATGATGACGTAACCTTGAAGAGCATCCTGTAGAGGCCGTCATGACGCACTCCTACGGCTTTTAGGTCATTATCCATGAAGATCTGTAGCTTGTCATGTTAGATAATGACGTTGAATCCTCTTCTTGTGGACGTAGAAAGGCTATACAAATTTTTCTTTAGTTGCGGCGAGTAGAGCACATTTCTTATGTACGTATTGTACCATCCACCGTCGACGTAGGCTTGAATCTCGATGTCTCCCATGCCTTCTGCAAGTAGTGTCGAGTTGTCTCCCAAGTAGATTGGATGATCACTGGTGAACGGCGTGTAGGTCTTGAACCACTCTCGTCGAAATGTCATGCTGCAGCTTGCACCGCTGTCAGCATACCAAATATCATTGGGCTCTACTTGATTATCGCACAAAATAAGTCCATAATCACTTGAACTTCCTTTTGAATCATGAAGATTTTTGGATTTATTTTTCTCATTAGGTAATCTTTTTCTACATTCGCGGCTCCAATGTCCAATTTTGTGACAATAGTGGCATTTAGTGTTCTTCTTGGCATCTTGAAAAGAACGTTGTGTATCTTTAGGCTTAGTTCGTGCTTGCCTGTGTAATAAGGCCTCATCTTGTTTAGAAGAACCGCTTTGTTGATTCCTTGTTTCTTCAATCAAAAGTCTTGCAGTTAAATTGTTAAGAGTTTGAGCTTTCGGATCTAACGATTCCCACGCTGCAACAAAGTAGCGCATACTCGAAGGCAAAGTATTTAAAATTTTTGCTACCTTTTGATCTTCCGTTATGGTTCCGCCCATTTGTGAAATTTGTGCAGAAATATTTTCAATTTTTGCTATGTAATCACTTATTGTTTCCGATGTCAATCGTGCATCGAAGAATTGTTGCCAAAGTAGGCCAATAGTAAATTCGGATTTTTGTTCATGAATAGCAAGTAATTTCTGCCACATTTGTGAAGCGGAAGTACAGTTCATCTGAAGAAACTTTAATTCGATTGCCTGTGATAATAACATCCATGCCTTAACGTCCTTTGATTTCCAATTCTGTAGTGAACTTTCAGAGTTACTGTCGGAGGAAACAACATTCGGCTTTATTTCTAAGCCTTCCAATAATTCTAGTAATTTTTGTTGTTCCATAAGAAGCCTGAATTGGAATTTCCATAGTGAAAAGTTTTCACCATTAAAAACTTTAATCCTTGAAAGACAATCTTCGCTCATCTTCTTTGTCTTGGAATCGGCCAACGACAAAAAGAAACTAGGGTTATGGTTGGCGGTTGACGCCTAAACTTCGAGCAAAACAAAGGCTTACTCACTGCTGGCAGTTAATCCTTTTAGGCGCAGTGGAAGCGTGCTGGGCCCATAACCTGTTGAAATTTGAGATTGAATCAAGGAATAAAAGGATTATTTATTAAACAAAGTAACTTAAAACAAGATGTTAAAGTAGCAACATTTTAAAGGCAAGTATATATAGGAAGGCGAGGGACAAAGACTAAATAACTTGACGTCGACCGCAGCACCGCCGCGGCCGTTGATTGGTCGATCCTCCAATGCTCCATGCCAATATTTTGATCGCTATTCCAACATTTATTAATTATAATTTTAAAATAAATTGTGATATTTAAAAGAATTGATCTTTAATTTCAAGCAAATTCTACAACTTTAATACTCTTTTGAAAGATATTGTGTATTTGGCACTTTATATAACAATCAATCAGACCAATCTCTGTTTATGAGCTTAATTGTCTTAATTAGGTTTTCCTGTATATAAATTTCATTATTAATATTAAATACTAGCCGAATGACCCGGGCAACGCCCGTGTTTTACCCGATTGAATGTTTTTATTCAAATACTATTTGTTACAATTATAAATTGGCGCCTTAAATAAATGCATCTAATAGTTAATACCTATAGCCTATGTGCTTTATCTGTCTATGTACTGTTGGCTTCCGTCGGCGTCTCATACTGGGAAAGAGAAAGAGAGGATTCCATTTGGTTATTAACTAATATATGCATTTATTTAAGGAGCGACCCGCTCCAACACAATAGTTACATAAACGATAAAGCGAGTGGGGGTGGCATGATGGGGGGGGGGGGGGGGGGGGGGGGCAAAGGTGGCGTGATCGTAGCCAACCAATAGGAGGGCGCCATTCCAAACAAAAAGCATACGGGGACAAATTTGACTGATTAGGAATGACGCTCGTAACTGTATATAGAATGATTATCGTTTACATTTCTTTTTCCATTTGTAGAGACACCATGGTAAATCCATGTACAGTATAACTCCATAAGAGTACACCCGCGCTAGAGGACATCTCTCTACAAATAACAGTTTTCATTTGCAAAATTACCATTTTTAACTATTTAGTAACTCTCTGGTAAGAGGACACCTCTCCCTAAAGAACAATTTGGCTCTGCAATTAGGTGTTGTCCTTTACAGGGAGGTTCTATTGTAATATGAAATTTATTTTCCTCGAATTTACCCAGATTAATCTATTTATTAGCTTGATTCTCTTAATTAAGTTTTCCGATTCCCCGCTAGGTGGCCAACCGAAGAGGCAGCAGGTAACTACGGCTCTCGCCAAGTACTATTATTTCTTTACTTCTTTTGCATTTTATCCCTATTATTTAAAAAAATTGTGCTAGTTCAGCAATAGAGTATAAATTAGATTTTGAAAATGAATTTAACCATGATTTTACTTTTATTCATTACGTGTCAGGTAAAGCTACGAGCTTGCTTATTTCTTGATTACGTAAATTTGGACTACATTGACGATAATGATGCAAATTTCGATAAAGTGGCTGACCTAGATCAAGTTAAAAACAATCATCTTACTCGATACGTTCGTTATGGTAAATCAAATCTGAGAATAATCATACTTGCATTGCTGTTAATTTCGGGTATCGAAAGTAATCCAGGCCCTAAAGCTACTAGACAAACAACGATAGAAACTTCTATGGAGAAAGATCTAAGAGAACTAATTGCGGCACTTACTGTTAAAATTGACGACTGGGGATCAAAAATAGAATCTAGGCTATCTTCAATTGAACTAGGTATGCAGAAATTCGACTCCCGTGTACAGCAGCTCGAGTCTTCACTAGAAGATACCACGTGTGCTGTTGCATCGAATGCTAAAAAGATTAGCGAATTCGAGAGGCGAATTGAGTTTCTGGAGATGAAAAACAGAGAAAAACTTAGTTTTTTATGGCATTGAAGGTAGTGGTACAGAAACGTCGAATGAATCATGCGTTAAAATAAAAAGACTAATAAAGGACAATATGCAAATTTCCGAAGAGATCGATGTTTCCAAGTGCTGGAGGCTATCCAAAAGAGATAAAGCCCCAATTTTGGTCGAGGTTTCCGAACACAGTGAGAGAATGAAGATATTGAAAAATTCATTCAAACTTAAAGATATAAATGTCTTCGTGAATAAGGATTACTCCCCTAGCATCAGAGAACAACGCAGAATATTGATTTCTAAACGGAAAGAACTCTTGAATAAAGGAATCAATGCAAAACTAAGAGATAACAAACTGATTGTTAATGGCACGGTTTACCAAGCTTCTAATGGTAAAATTACTACCAAGGAGGGTGCCGAACTATAGCAATTGGATAGAAATACACAGAGACTATCAATAGATCATCCAATCCCGCCAAATAGGAAAACCCGAAATACATGCTCAGTTAATCATTGCCACCCAAATTACCCTACAAATAAACCTTTAAAAGCAAAAGGTAATCCCTTAAGGATCATATACTGGAACATAAATGGATTTTTTAGAATTTCTTCGGTCTTCTCTCTCTTCGATTACTTGAAATTGTTTGATATTTTTGCTGTAACTGAAACCTGGTGCCACTATTTACTTGACCTAGCTGTAGACGATTTTGAGTTTTACCAATCACCAGCTGTTAAACCTCCGAACCGAGGGAGAAGCTCTGGAGGAATCCTTGTAGGAATTAGAAAGGAAATCCAAGGCTTGATCTACAAAGTTGAAATTGAGCCTAAATGGATCTCGGTTATATTTAAACTGGCTTCAATAGCAGACTCACCCCTAGTGTGTGCAATTTTTGTTTACTTACCCCCAAGCGAATTACAGCTAGAAAATTTAAAAAAATTGTTTTGCTATGTTGAAAATAAAATGCAACAAGGATTCGAAATAGTTTTAGGCGGTGATTTAAATATTCGCATTGGCTACTTGGGTGCTTTCCACAACTTGTTCCAGATCCCAGTTCTGCTTTCCGGCTACCGTACCTCCAGAGATCCAACCGTGTCCCCCCTGGCTGAGACTCTTGTCGATTTCCTTGATGATAACTCCCTCACTATACTAAACGGAAGATCTATTAGTGATAAAAACGGATGCTATACTTTTATCTCACATCAGGGGTCTTCAGTTTTGGACTTATTCATGGTTTCTCCTGCACTACTGGAACTTGTTCTTGACCTAAGTATAGAAAGTTTGCCTTACTCTGATCATTTGCCACTTCTTCTAAAACTAAACGGATCAGACAATACAAAAGCGAAAAGCCTACCTTTAGAGTATATTCCTGTAAGAAATTTTACCTGGTCAATAAATAAAGCTCCGACATATGAACTTTGTCTCGAAGACCTAAATGCTCTTCAACTACCGGAAGACGCCTCAATAGATCTATGTGCTGACACTCTTACTAGCAGGATTCAAACATCAATGGTGAGAGCAGGAATGCTAACAAAGGGAAGAGCGGATAGTTCGCGGTCTAAACCATGGTTTGACGGAGAATGCTATACAGCAAAAACATATATGAAAAAAAATCTTAAGTTATATTTGACTCTCAATACTCCTATTTATAAAGATTTGTTTATTACGAGTAAACGCAAATACTTATCATTGCTCAAATACAAAAAGAACAAATACTCTGATTCTGTTCAAGCTGCCCTTAGCAATGTTAAGGACTCTGCCGAATTTTGGAAAATAATTGCGTCCTTTAAGAAACGGATTAGCACAAAAGGAAATATTGACATCTCAGAGTGGGAATCCTTCTATCAGGGTTTATTGTCGCCTCCTCAAAGAATTGTGGCTGATATACCTACTCTACTAATTCCTACTGACCCCGAGCTGGACGCCGAAATTTCATTTTTGGAAATTGCGAGGGAAATCGCTAGCTTAAAAAACAATAAAGCAGCAGGTTACGATAGTATACCAAATGAAGCTATCAAGGCCTTACCTGAGAATAGTTTAATCCTTCTATCTAACTTATTCAATAAAATATTAACTAAATCCCAAGTTCCTTCACAGTGGTCAAAAACCATAATCCAACCAATATTCAAAAATGGTGATCCGAATGCACCATCAAATTATAGGGGCATTGCCCTTATAAGCAACTTGTCAAAACTTTTTACATCCATATTAAAAAATAGACTAAGTAATTGGATTGAGAATAGAAAACTCATAGCGGAAAACCAGGCAGGATTCAGAAGGGGTTACTCGTGCCAAGACCATATCTTCACGCTTACATCACTAATCCAAATGACATTAAGCCGCAAAAGAAGGAAACTTTACGCATTTTTTATTGATCTCAAAAAGGCGTTTGATACAGTTCCACATCTACTATTATGGAGAAAGCTTGCGCTTGTTGGTTTAAGTGGGCGATTTATCAAACTCATACAGAACTACTATGCTCAAATGATGGCAGCGGTCAGATGGAACGGCTCTTTTACAGAATTCATCAAAATACAATCAGGTGTTCTTCAGGGTGAACCTCTTTCACCGTATTTATTTGTTATTTTTATTAACGATTTGGTTGCTACACTGGATGATTCTGACCTGCCAGGTATATACTTACCGGGCCATGGAACTATACACCTCCTCCTGTTCGCGGATGATATAGTCCTCTTTGGTGAATCCAAGATAAATCTCCAAATAAAGATTAATCTAATAAAAAGATATTTTGAGGAAAATGGTTTAACTCTGAACCAATCCAAGTCTAAAATCGTAGTGTTTCGAAATGGAGGCCGCTTGGCCAGATCTGACGTTTGGTTTTGGGGCCAACAACCCTTGACAGTATCTTCAAAATATACATATCTTGGCTACCCCTTAACTACCAAGAATCCAACTGCTTACGTGGCGCAGCACTTTAAAAGCAAAGCATTGGTTGCTACAAACGCAGTATGGAGAATACTATCTAAGTCAAGAACCAAATCGTTCGGAGCAGTGATGAAACTACTTGACTCCATAGTTTTATCCACGTTGTTATACTCGGCCCCCCTGTGGGCGACAAATCAGATAGGAGTTGTAAACCAGATCCAGGATATTTTCCTACGGCGATTTCTTGACCTTCCCAGATATACTCCGGGCTACATCTTACGAACAGAAACCGGAAGGATGTCCCTTGAATTAAACATTACGAAATTGATTCTAAAGTTCTGGATACGGATCTTAAAAATGGACAGGACAAGATTACCCTATGTTTGCTTGTCCCAGCTCTGGAAAGTTTCAATTGTGGGAAAAGCGGGAAACAATTTTATTCATAACTTGAATAGCATCATTGACTCTAGGGGTTTTTCTTTTCTTAAGAACTGTGAAGATTATATGGTTGTGCGAGGAGAAATGCCTAGAATTATTCAAACCACAGTGGACCAGATACTCCAATTTGACCGAGCTAAGATACAAAACTCAACTCATTTTATTCACTACCAATTTCTAAGTAGCTCCTTTATGACGGAGGACTACTTACTATCAAATCTCCCTTTGAAAATTAAACGATTTATAGCCCGTCAAAGGATTCTATGGTTACTTTTCCGCGAGGATATCACGGGATTTTGGAACAGCGACCCTTTAAATTGCTACTTCTGCAATGTTGGCATTCAAGACAATTTGGTCCACTATGTATTCCATTGCCCATTCCTACATGAAAAGAGAATGGAAATTCGCGAACTTTCGGAGCTAACTCACTACAATGAACAACATGTATATAAAATCTTTACTTCTCTCCTGCTGGATAAAACATTTGTTTATAAATATTTTAAATTTTTCAAGGCAATTGATAAAATGAGAGAGGAAGTGCTCAACTCCACAGACAATGGCTGATTGCTCCCCCTCCCCTCTAAATTGCTTTTCCTCCTCACTCATGTACATATATAACCGTTATGGGGAATCCCCTTGTAAGACTATAGTGTCTTAATAAAGGTTTTTTGTTGTTGTTGTTGTTAATTAAGTTTTCCTGTATTTATATAAATTCTTATATAAATTTCATATTATCATTAATGTGATTAGCTTTAAAATAACAATGATAGCCTTGCGCCAACGCTGATTATTGTTAACATTACTGATATTCCTGCATGTATCCTACATTTCTGTTTGGAGAATCTGTATAAGACTAAAAGGTTTTAATAAAGATTATTGTTGTTATATAACAATTCAATCAAGTATACTATATCTATTGAATGTATAATTCCAGCTATCTCTTCTATGAGAAGAAGATCCTGTTAATCTGCTTTATCAACGGGCTGATCTCTTCCTTGGTCTCCATCACAGGTAAGTGGTACATTCAATACTTATTTGCATCCTTGCGTGAAGACCTATCCCCTTTCCCCCCATGCCCTTACTGCAATGATAAAGGACCTAGCTCACCATTGTGAATCCTCCTAGCGGCTTTCCCAGTTTTATCTATCATACTGCTCTAATACTGTATATGACTGCTTAGCTTTTATACGAAAATATATTTATTTACGGTGCTGCTAACCAGAATGATTTTTGAGCCCCAATGGACGCATAAAGCGGAATATATACAAAACACTATGTACATTGCACTGTTGGAGGGGCCAAAATGTATGATTTTTGAGCCCAAAAATAATGTAGCAAGCAGACAAGCCACAATTCATATCAAAGTACCAAGGTGCTGCACGCAACTAAGGTTCTTCAAAAAAGTTCAGATTAAACAGGCCAGGGAAGATAAAAGAGAGACAGGTATTGTTTAGGTAGGAATATTAGATAAAGCGTGAATGATTCAGCAACTGATGGGAAAAGATAGATTGTTTTTTTGTTGTGGATCGGTGTTACAAAAAGAACAGCCAAATAAGTGATTTTATAAATATATGATTATTATTAGATATAAGGATACATATGTTGACAAAACAACCGCACACAGCAGTAGAACAAAGGCAGTCTTGAGGTATATACAAGGAAGAAGACTGACGGTTGAGGTGGGCCGTTCCCATTGGTCAGTTATCTTCATGCAGCGCCTCCAAGCGGCGCCCGTGTCCACGCTTCTCTCATCATTTTTTATACTTATACTGAAGATAAACTCTTCGAAAGGTAATTTGAATGAACTTATTTAAGAATATTCTAGATAAACTTGGAATTTTAATCGCAGTAAAAACAGTAGAAATTAGATTTATGTGTAAAATAGAAATTCGTGTCTTAATGTTTCCATTTGCTATAAAAGTAGCTAATACTTGTATGAAATATTCGGTATAAAAATAGGTAAGAGCAATATAATTTGTATTATGTATAAAAGAAACATTCGTGCTTTTAAATCCTTTCATTTTATATGTATAGATGGCGCGTTATTGCTTTGTGTTAATTTATGTCTAACTGACCTTGACTTTATTGTTTGCGGAAGAGTATTGCTCGATGCAAATATTTGAATGTAATTCTACTGTCCTATAAGCTTATGTCCATAGTTTTCTTGAAAACCTTTTCTGAGATTCCAGACTTCAGTATAGCATATATAAGCAGAATCGTCCAATACAGTATTAGAGCTCTGAGAAGCGGTCTGGTGATTAAATTGGCGAAACCGCTGGGAGGGTTCACCACTGATGAGCCAAGCCCTCCCAATATATTTTTTCATTGCAGTAAGGACAGTAGAAATTTGTATTATGTATAAAAGAAACATTCGTGCTTTTAATTCCTTTCATTTTATAATTTCAATTTCCTTCGATACGCGACCGTAGAGCTTGTGAAATTTCGATGGGTGATGTACAAAACTTTACTTTTTTGGCTGAACCAAGTATAATTCAATCGTTTTTATACTAACTTGAGGTGTATGAAATGGAAGCATTAATGCACCAATGTATCTTCTAAATATAAAACACTACTACTGTCCTTACTGCGATGACACTACTGATGAGCCAAGCCCTCCAAATATTTTTTCATCGCAGTAAGGACAGTAGAAGTGTGTTATATTTAGAGGAAACATTCTTACTTTGATGCTTCCATTTCTTATACAGTAGAACCTTCCTTTAGCGGACACCTCTCTTAAAGGACAGTTTTTATGTGAAAAATTACCATTTTTACTATTTAGCAACATTCCGGTAAGACGCCATCTATACATATAAAATGAAAGGATTTAAAAGCACGATTGTTTCTTTTATACATAATACAAACTTCTACTGTTCTTACTGCGATGAAAAATATATTGGGAAGGCTTGGCTCATCAGTGGTGAACCCTCCCAGGATTCATAGTCATAGTAGGGTTTATGTCCATAGTTTTCTTGAAAACCATTTCTGGGATTCCAGACTTCAGTATAGAATATATAAGCAGAATCGTCCAATACAGTATTAGAGCTCTGAGAAGCGGTCTGGTGGATTAAATTGGTGAAACCGCTGGGAGGGTTCACCACTGATGAGCCAAGCCCTCCCAATATATTTTTTCATCGCAGTAAGGGCAGTAGAAGTTTGTTTTATGTATAAAATAAACATTCGTGCTTTTAAATCCTTTCATTTTATATTCCGATAAGAGGATACCTCTCCCTAAAGGATACTTTGGCTCTGCGATTATGTGTCCTTTACAGGGAGGTTCTACTGTATATAGAGAGAATCTGGTTTTACGGGCTGCTGTGTCTTTGCATATTTGTTCTTTGTGTAAAATTTATATAGTTTAATTTAACGTATTTGTGCTATAAATAGGACATAAGAATAAAGTTAGGCAGTCCAGCCTTAGGAACAGAGTAGTCTTGTTGCCTTAAACTTCTTTCGTGGCCCGGATCGACACGACAATTGTCGTGTACCAAAGTGTATGATTTTAGAGCCCCAGACCTTCATATATATATGTCGTAAACCCGGGTAAGACAACAAGTGAGTTGGAAGCAGTCGGGGTTGAGTGGCAAGGCGTGCAGAGTGGGAAGTCCGCACGGGACAGTAAGGACAAAGTTTGGGATCAAAAGACGCTCTCCTAGTACCTCTCACGTGGCACCAGGACCAGGGGAAAGTTGAGGATTAACTGAGGAAAGCTCGGCGTCCTGCATGAAGCCGCGGAGGCAGAGAGGAGCCAAAACGGCGGCCACGAGGGCCGCCGTGAGACCTAGCACTGAGCGGGCCTCTCCAAAAATATCCACTGTAACCTAACTAACTGTCAACATCCGGACCAACGCCCCTTCTTTGTCCCTCTCTGGATTCCCCCGGTGTCCGGTGGCAAGCTGGTGTCACTTTGAGACGACTAGAAAAGATGTCATACTTTATTACTTACATATCACATTGTTTAAATTACGATATATAGATGACACCCCTTATGTTTAACTTTGAGGTTTTGTTACAGCGGGTTGCTCTCTGTTCCAACCATGGGAAGCAATCATCGTAGGTGCAGGAGGATCCCTCTTTGCCAACTCTCTAAGGGTGGACTAGAGGCTGCTGGATTAGACGATGCCGTGGGGGCTGTTGCCGTACATGGGGGTGGTGCTATCTGGGGACTGGTAGCTGTGGGGTTGGTTGTTCCCCCGGGCGGTCTCTTCAGGGGTGGTGGACCCTGGTTGCTGATGGTACAGCTACTTGCTGCCTGTGCCGTCACAGTATGGGCGGGGTCTGTGACTTTCATCGCACTCAAGGTACGCCCCATCTTACTTCGAACGTTTCACGATTTTACATGTCATCCTTGCGCAAGGGTCTATGCTAATCTTCTCTGTATCGTTCCTATTTTAGTATATGTACTCTACTTACTTAACATTTACTCTGAGGTTAGGATATAGCTCGTATATGTTTAACGACTCCAAGAAAGCGAAAGCTCCTTTGAAAGTTTTAGAATTGAAAATTGTTTGTAACAATAACTGGAGGATGCTTTATTTCTTGAGTCATTTTCGAGATTCACCTTGATCCTCGTTGCCGGTCCCAAGCCCGGATGAAAAAGAAGGAGGGGGAGCAGTAACAAGCTCACTAAAAAACCTAGGCTCAGCTGGCCCGGCTGATAGTACCCTGTAAGGGCTCCTAATCCAGGGATACAGGATGAGCAGCGTTTGTACTCCATGCTAGTAGCGGCTGCACATGGTGTCTGTTCCTCATGTCAGAGGTGGCCATTTCTTTTGGAGCTAAGTCGGCCTGCCACTGAGTAGTGCTTCCAGTCTTAATGACAAAGGCAGACGCATTCTACTTCACCCAGTGTGTAGTAAGGAAGAAGAAGACCTTGATTCTCGTAATCAAAAAGAAAGTGTTCAATGGTTCCATCATCATTATCAGATTCAGAAAAAGGGCACGCTGTTCCTTTGAAAGTTTTAGAATTGAAAAATGTTTGTAACTGGAGGATGCTTTATTTCTTGAGTAATTTTCGAGATTCACTCTGATCCTCGCACTCAAAAGAAAGTGTCCAATGGTTTCATTAATATCAGATTCACAAAAAGAACACGCTGGATAATCTATTTCACCAATTCTGTTCGATAACGCGTTTATCCAAGTATGGGCATTCACTAAACCTACTGTACAGCGCGAGGATAAGGACAATAAATTATTTCTTCTTAAAGGTAACGGTGAAAGAACTAAATAATTAATGAAAAAAGTGAAAAAACTAATGGTGAAAGATTATTTTGACCTTTGATTCAATTTTCTTTCTCTCAGATTGACCAGTTTTTCTCTTTAACCTTTCTTTTTAAAAATGATCCAGAAGCAAAGTTATATGTTTTAGGAAGACAAAATAATGTCGCGTTCCTCTCTCTCTCTCTCTCTTGCAAGCTTATCTGCCTTAATGTAAGGAGACGCCTCGGACAACCACTTTGTAGCACCCTTTTTATTACTTGAATATATGTGGTCGTACTGGTGGAACGAGATGGAAATGTCCATGCGAATCGAGTCGCGTGGTCTACTACTACATGCAGGTAATTCTTTGCACTACCATATCTAGCAAACCCGACTATAGTGTCCATAGAGACCAGATCGAATGGCAGTGGGGATTCTGGCAATTCGCCCAACTCTCCATACTTTGGTCCTTTTGTGGTTTTACTCATTTGACAGATGTTACAAGTACTTGACCCAAGTAACTGATGCTCTGTTACTTTAATTAATTGTGCTTATGATGTTCAGTACATCCACAATGAGTTTATTATTGTAGTTCTGAGATTATCTACAGATGAAACTACAGCCTTGTTGTCCAACTTCACAACAATGTTTAGATGCTCAGGTATTGAACTTGAATCCTAAAGTGATCTAATTAAGGCTATCGCTTCAGCCAGAAATACAGAAGATTTGGTTGAAAGGGACAAGCTAACTTGTTTTTCTAGAATATTAACAATTAAAAAGTTTCGAAATATTCTGCAAACTTCACCATCCTTAATTAGAACTACCCGTGTATTAGCCCACATCATATTGAAGGAATTTTGTTATATATATATTTTTTAAGTTTAATTATTTTTTTTTTCTTCTACAAACTCTGCCTTTGCCGGTCCCAAGCCCAGATGAAAAAGGAGGAGGGGGAGCAGTAACAAGCTCGCTAAAAAACCTGGGTTCAGCTGGCCCGGGTGATAGTACCCTGTAAGGGCTCCTGATCCAGGGATACAGGATGAGTTCTTACTCCATGTTAGGAGCAGCTGCACGTAGCGTCTGTTCTTCATGTCAGAGGCGGTCATTTCTTTTGGAGCTAAGTCGGCCTGCCACTGAGTAGTGTTCCCAGTCTTAATGACAAAGGCAGACTAATTCTACTCCCCCAGTGTGGAGCTAAGAAAGAAGAAGACGATTTTTCCCACAGAGTATGATATGTAAGATCACAAGTAAATAGGCGCTAACCGTAAGAAGAAAAGTTTCTCTTTGTTTTTGATGTTATAAGTTTACTTTTATTTTGTTCTTTCTCTTGTAAATCAATAATATTTGATTAATCTTCTTGGAATCAGTATCTTTAAAAATTCTAAGCAAAGTCCACAAATTCTTTAAATATACATTCAATATTTAAATATACATACTAAAAGGTATGCAATTTTTAAAGTTCTGTCTATGAGTGTAATTAAAATAATTATGAAAGAGTGAATTTGCTTTCAGAAATATCTCGGCAATTAAACTTTGCAAGAAATTCCCTTAATTTATATCACATATAATAAAGCGTTTGTTCGTTGAAGCCGAATAGGATTGGTCCATTCTGTGTCACGTGTTCAAGTTACGTAGTTAAGTCACGTGTTCAGTTACGTAGTTAAGTGACGTGGCCGGCTGTAGGTCTGTTTGGTTTTTGTTTTCATCCTTTATTTTATTCTATTCTGACCTTATTAGTCATTTTTTGCTTTCGGCAATTTTTTCGGTGAATATTTGAGGAATAATATTTTTTAAATAATTTTATTTTTTTAATTTAGCTTGATTATTTTATTTTTATAAACACTGTCTCCTAAAAGAGCCCTTTCTATTGTTGAGGCCATCGAAGCAAAGCAACGTCGTATTGAACAGCAGCGACAAAGACGTTTAAATTCACCCGTAAGAGAACGGCATAATGAACAACAACGGCAATACCGAATGAATATGAGCGAAAATCAAAGAGCCCTTCAAAGGGAAAACAGTAGGCTGAGGATGCAAAGAATTCGACAGGGAGATAATCTACCTTTGCCAACAGGGACATGTTTCGAGGAAGATCAAATTCCCCTGCACCTTTGTGGCCAACTTGATCAAGTTTGCCCAAAATGTAGAGCAAAGTATTTCGAATTGGAACAAACGACATACAGTAAAACTTTTCATAAATGCTGTTCCAAAGGAAAAGTCGAACTTGAACCGATTCAAACCTCTGAACTACTTGAAAGTTTAATGACTGGAAAGCATCAACTTTCAAAGAACTTCATGGAAAACATCCGTTCCGTCAACATTCTGAGATTCCTTTCATTCTCAGAAGGGGACAGTTCCCTGTAAAATTAGCCTTCGCTATGACAATAAATAAATCACAAGGCCAAACCCTTGAAATGGTTGGCATCTATTTACCTGAACCAGTTTTTAGCCATGGTCAGTTATATGTTGCTTTTTCTAGGGTGAAAAGCTCTAAGTGTGTTAAAATAAAAATAATCCACGGAAGCAAGCAAGGAAGGCTTCTTGAAAATAGTTCAGCTTGCTTCACCAAAAATGTTGTTTACAAAGAAATTTATTCATTGTAAGTTCACCTCTTTTAAAGTAAAAATGTTAATTAAAAAAATATCAATAAAATGACCCGAAAGGTAAAATGTTGCAACGCTCGGAAGGGGATCGATCCCTGACGGACCATGAACGTTATTTTACCTCGAACGCTTCCGATTACATATTATTAAGTATCAAAAAGGAATGTGAGAAATAAAATTAGGAATCCACCTGCTCTAGCCTATCCCGTCCTTGGACGGGCTTTTCTACTAGTACTCTAATAAAACAAGAGATCAAACACATATAAAAATAAGAACAGTTGAATAATTGAGGGTCTATGGAATTGTCATTAGCAACATATTGATCTGTTATCGATTAATGAGGAACTTTTCTCCAGTATTGATTAATTGAGACATGATTTTTAGATGAGGACATGAGTTCTTTAAAAAAAAGAAGATACAGTAGAACCTCCCTGTAAAGGACAACACCTAATTGCAGAGTTAAAGTGCCCTTTAGTGAGAGGTATCCTCTTACCGGAGAGTTGCTAAATAGTAAAAATGGTAATTTTGCAAATGAAAACTGTTCTTTGTTGAGATGTGTCCGCTAGCGGGAGGTTCTAGTGTATCTGAATAAAAATAGTCAATAGTATATAGACAAATAATACAAATATCTAATATAATATTTAAAAAACAAGCGTAGCTATTCAATTAAAATCAAACTACTGTAATCTTATACACCTATCCCCCGATTTACACGGTACTTGTTCTACACGTTTTCCCTTTTACACGGTTTTCCAAATAAGTTTTTTGTTTTTGTTTTTATCGCACTATACTAAATGCTACTGTGATTGAACACATGCGCTGTGTACACATCTCACGAGGAATCCCGAGCTTATGTGCTGACTTGCTGCACACGCACACTGTGTCTGTATTTCTTCGCATAAAAATTTTTAATTTTCGATTTACACGTTTTTCTCAGGAACGTATCTACCGTGTAAATCGGGGGATAGGTGTATATGAATTTAAATTATATATATATGAATTGTAATTATTTGGGCTTCTTTTTATCGCCTCATTTATGTTTATCTGAAATTCAAATCGCGCTTTTATAATGTTCTGAAGAGTTTTTTTACATCTTCAAGACATAAAATCTGAGAATCTTGTAATTTATCGCCTAGGAGGAGGAGTCTGCTGAGCCTCTGGGAGGCCGCGGCCAGCGTCATTGAGCTGGACCTCAGGGTTCTGCGGCCAGCCTGCCTGAGATCTCTGCGTCTTCGAGGCGACAATAGGTTCCTGCGGCCGCCAGACCTGCTGGCTCCCGAGCGCTGGCTACAGGCGACTGTCAGAGACTACTCTGATGGCGCCCTTGCCCTAGCGCGCTCAACGTGGGCCGCGCTCCTGGACGCCCTGGGGGCCTTCTGCCAGCGTCTCCTGCAGGAAAACGCCACCTCAAGCTATGATGCAAAGTACGAGACGGAGACGATCGTCCTGAGGGGATCGGCGACCCTCATTTCCCACCTCACCAGCCAGAGCGCGCGCCGGGCATTGGACTCGGCACGGCTGCAGGAGCATCCTACTGCCGAACTTGCTGCGTGTTGGACC
>CP092874.1:87177255-87214479 GCA_030710605.1 Cordylochernes scorpioides | reverse complement strand
CGGGCCACGAAAGAAGTTTAAGGCAACAAGACTACTCTATTCCTAAGGCTGGACTGCCTAACTTTATTCTTACGTCCTATTTAAATCACAAATACGTAAAATTAAAACTATGTAAACTGTACACAAATATGCAAAGATACAGCAGCCCGTCAAAACCATATTCTCTCTATATACAGTAGAACCTCCCTGTAAAGGACACATAATCGCAGAGCCAAAGTGTCCTTTAAGGAGAGGTATCCTCTTATCGGAATATGAAAGGATTTAAAAGCACGAATGTTTATTTTATACATAAAACAAACTTCTACTGTCCTTACTGCAATGAAAAAATATATTGGGAGGGCTTGGCTCATCAGTGGTGAACCCTCCCAGTGGTTTCGCCAATTTAATCCGCCAGACCGCTTCTCAGAGCTCTAATACTGTATTGGACGATTCTGCTTATATATGCTATACTGAAGTCTGGAATCCCAGAAATGGTTTTCAAGAAAACTATGGACATAAACCCTACTCCTTCCAATACATATCTTTTCATCGCAGTAAGGACAGTAGAAGTTTGTATTATGTATAAAAGAAACATTCGTGCTTTTAAATCCTTTCATTTTATATGTATAGATGGCGTCTTACCGGAATGTTGCTAAATAGTAAAAATGGTAATTTTGCAAATGAAAACTGTCCTTTATAGAGAAGTGTCCGCTAAAGGAAGGTTCTACTGTATAAGAAATGGAAGCATCAAAGTACGAATGTATCTTCTAAATATAACACACTTCTACTGTCCTTACTGCGATTAAAAAATATTGGGAGGGCTTGACTCATCAGTAGTGTCATCGCAGTAAGGACAGTAGTAGTGTTTTATATTTAGAAGATAAATTCATACTTTGATGCTTCCATTTCATACGCCTCAAGTTAATAAAAAACGATTGAATTATACTTGGTGAAGTCAAAAAAGTTTAGTTTTGTTTCTCATCTATCAAATTTCACAAGTCCTACGGTCGCGTATCGAAGTATATTGATATTATATTGCTCTTACCTATTTTTATACCGAATATTTCATACAAATATTAGCTATATTTATAGCAAATGGAAACATTAAGACACGAATTTCACACATAAATCTAATTTCTACTGTCTTTACTGCGATTAAAATTCCAAGTTTATCTAGAATATTCTTAAATAAGTTCATTCAAATTACCTTTCGAAGAGTTTATCTTCAGTATAAGTATAAAAAATGATGAGGGAAGGGTGGACACGGGCGCCGCTTGGAGGCGCTGCATGAAGATAACTGACCAATGGGAACGGCCCACCTCAACCGTCAGTCTTCTTCCTTGTATATACCTCAAGACTGCCTTTGTTCTACTGCTGTGTGCGGTTGTTATTCTTTTGTAAACATATGTGTATCCTTATATCTAATAATGATCATATATTTATAAAATCACTTATTTGGCTGTTCTTTTTGTAACACCGACCCACAACAAAAAACAATCTATCTTTTCCTATCAGTTGCTGAATCATTCCCGCTTTATCTAATCTTCCTATCTAAACAATACCTGTCTCTCTTTATCTTCCCTGGCCTGAGGAATCTAACCTTTTTCTGAACAACCTTAGTTGCGTGCAGCACCTTGGTACTTTGATATGCATTGTGGCTTGTCTGCTTGCTACATTATTTTTGGCCTCAAAAATCATACATATTGGCCCCTCCAACAGTGCAATATATATGTATATTTTTTCATCGCAGTAAGGGCAGTGGAAGTTTGTATTATGTATAAAAGAAACATTCGCGCTTTTAAATCCTTTCATTTTATATGTATAGATGGCGCGTTATTACTTTGTATTAATTTATGCCTAACTGGCCTTGTCTTTATAGTTTGCTGAAGAGCATTGCTCGATGCAAATATTTGAATGTAAATCTACTGTCCTATAAGCTTATGCCTATAGTCTTCTTGAAAACCATTTCTGAGATTCCACCCTTCAGTGCTGCGTATATAGCAGAATCGTCCAATACAGTATTAGAGCTCTGATAAGCGGTCTGGTGGGTTAAATTGGCGAAACCCCGCTGAGAGGGTTCACCACTGATGAGCCAAGCCCTCCCAATATATTTTTTCATCGCAGTAAGGACAGTGGATGTTTGTATTATGTATAAAAGAAACATTCGTGCTTTTAAATCCTTTCATTTTGAATGTATATAGTGCTTTGTATATATTTCACTTTATACGTCCTTTGGGACTCAAAAATCATCCATTCTGGTTAGCAGCCCCGTAAATAAATATATTTTCGTATAAAAGCAAAGCAGTCATATACAGTATTAGAGCAGTATGATAGATAAAACTGGGGAAGCCGCTAGGAAGATTCACAATGGTGAGCTAGGTCCTTTATCATTGCAGTAAGGGCATGGGGAAAGGGGATAGGTCTTCGCGCATGGATGCCAATAAGAATTGAATGCAGCACTTACCTGTGATGGAGACCAAGGAAGAGATCAGCCCGTTGATAAAGCAGATTAACAGGATCTTCTTCTCATAGAAGAGATAGCTGGAATTATACATTCAATAGATATAGTACTTGATTGAATTGTTATATAACAACAATAATCTTTATTAAGACCTTTTAGTCTTATACAGATTCTCCAAACAGAAATGTAGGATACATGCAGGAATAACAGTAATAGTAAAAATAATCAGCGTTGGCGCAAGGCTATCATTGTTATTTTAAACCTAATCACATTTATGATAATATGAAATTTATATAAGAATTTATATAAATACAGGAAAACTTAATTAAGAGAATCAAGCTAATAAATAGATTAATCTGGGTAAATTGGAGGAAAATAAATTTCATTATACAGTAGAATCTCCCTGTAAAGGACAACACCTAATTGCAGAGCCAAAGTGTCCTTTAGGGAGAGGTGTCCTCTTACCAGAGACGTTCTAAATAATTAAAAATGGTAATTTTGCAAATAAAAACTGTTCTTTGTTGAGAGATGTCCTCTGGCGCTGGTGTACTCTCATGGAGTTTTACTGTACATGGATTTACCACGGAGTCTCTACAAATGGAAAAAAGAAAAATAAACGATAATCATATTTAATATTAATAATTAAATTTATATACAGGAAAACCTAATTAAGACAATTAAGCTCATAAACAGATTGGTCTGATTGATTTTTATATAAAGTGCCAAATACACAATATATCTTTCAAAAGAATATTAAAGTTGTAGAATTTTTTTGAAATAAAATATCAATTATTTTCAATATCACAATTTATTTTAAAATTATAATTAATAAATATTATAAAAAACTGTTTCATTTATATATATTTCAATTAATGGCCGAGAAATAATATATAGCGATAGAATTATTTAATTTTCATAAAGCGTTAGAGAACAAGTTAATCTCTAAGAACTAAAATTACAGAACAATTTCCATCCATAGTTAATTTGTATAGTTATGTTGAATATTTTGATTTCCTTTTCATTTTCCCTTCTCTCCTTTGTTTATGTTTTTTTTTTCCTTTTCTCCATGAAAATGATGTATGGCGAGTTCTTACAGGATGGAAATGTCCTAATAAAGCAGTTGTTGTTGATATATATTTCAATTTTAAAAAAAGGAAATTACAGTTTGCTTAAGATTATTATTCTATTTCATAATTCTATATACAGTTACGAGCGTCATGCGTCATGTCTTCATCTCTGTCACCGTTTGCTTTTTTTTTTTTTGGAATGGCGCTCTCCTATTGGTTGGCTACGATCACGCCACCACTACGCGAGACACTTTGTTTTTGACTTTGCCCCCCCCACTCGCTTTTTGGTTTATGTAACTATTGTGTTGGAGCGGGTCGCTCCTTAAATAAATGCATATATTAGTTAATAACTAAATGGAATCCTCTCTTTCTTTTTCCCAGTATGAGACGCCGACGGAAGCCAACAGTACATTGACAGATAAAGCACATAGGCTATAGGTATTAACTATTATATGCATTTATTTAAGGCGCCAATTTATAATTGTAACAAATAGTATTTGAATAAAAACATTCAATCGGGTAAAACACGGGCGTTGCCCGGGTCATTCGGCTAGAAGGGTACAAAGCCAAAACTCGCAAAAAATGACCAAATAATCAATAAATAAGACACAATTATTTATTCAAACTTTCTACATATAAAAATAATAAAGCATTATGGGGAACATATATGCAAAAAGGATGAGTGTTGCCTACTTGGATCATAAATATCCAAATGATATATTTCGATAATTTCATTTAAAAAAAAAAGATTTTTTTATCTTAATAATTTTTTATTTTTCTTTAAAAAATAGGCACTTCGGCCAGTTAAAGTTTTATTTTATCAACGTTTCAACAAAAATATTTTGTTTTGGTTAAAAGAAATAAATAAAAATAAAGGATTTGGCAAAGTGTTAAAAATTGTTCCGAGGTTGCAAGGGCGTTCTCACGCGATTTTTCGATTTAATAATTTTGTTAAAATTTCTAATGAATACTTTTCGAAAGGAATAAGCAATAATATAAAACATGCGTACAGTCAAACCTTTCTTAAATTGTATTCATTTTTTTCGATAAAACATTAAACAAACATCCTTTTTTCTCAATTGATTTAAAGTCTTATGGGTTTAAAAAAAGACATTGAACATTAGCTCTGGTTGAAAATCAAATGGTTTATGTTTAAATTCGTCGTCTTAGAAAGGTAAAGGAGTAAGTTAGGCGCTTGACTGCATTTGAAATTCAAATTTAATAAGTTATTCTCTAATTCTATCAAATACATCCATAAAGATGGGTACCTGAATAGAATAGCCGTTAGAGTTCCGCCGATTGAAGCGTTGACAGTGACGATAGACGCTCTGGAACATAGGGCTGCATGTTTTCTCTTCAGTTTTACAATCAAGTATTAAAAGGCATCTAAAGAGTATAATATTGATTTACCTATACTACATTGAAAAGTATGTGATAATATTATTGATAAATACGTGAAAAAGATAGATTGATATTGAAACTATTTTTTTTATTGCCTCGTTCATATATGAATATATATATTAAAAATAAGAGGGGCATATCATGACCAGGAGCACATTTGCTTTTCAGATGGCAGAGAGCGTTATCTAGTGGAAAAGAAATAAACTAAACATTGATTTAGCCTGTTCCCTGATTATACATATAAGGTTTTTTATATAAAATATATATATATATATGAATAAATAATATTATATAATGATATAAATATATGAGTAAATATATGTAAATATACATTATATATTATTGTACAATATTATAAATAAAAATATATAGAGTGTCGTCATTGGTGGCGCCCACCGTGGCAAAGAAAGAGTATGGTATAGTGTTTCGTTCTGAGATTTCGTTCCGAGTGCTGAAGTCCCACCTGGACCCTTGGAATATTAGACCAAATTCTAGTCCAAGGTGACTAACGTGGCAACAGCACCTATTTTCCAATGAAGAGCAAAAAAACAACATCAATGAGTCTCATGGAATCTTACCTGGCTGCAAACTTCCACTTGTCCCCTGATACCCCGACAGTGCTTCCGCAGGTTACTCCGATCCAGCCCCACCTGACACCTTCTACTTCAGTGACATGACTTTATTTATATTTATTTCAACACACAAAACGCGATATCCCGTCTAGGGATAATTGCGTCGATTTACATTTTTTTAAAACAGAAACAGTTATAAACATATTATACAAGAAAAATAATTAAAAATTAAAAAAAAGAGAAACAATAAGATATATTAGGAACCTGAACCTTTCAGGTTAGAAAGATAATCATAAATATATTTACAAAAATAGTTAAATCTATGATAATTCTCTCTGCTATTTACAAATTGATATAGATCTACAACATTGTCTGTTGTCTAGCGGTGAAGAAGAGTGGGCATTCCAGCAGTAGGTGCCTATATAAGTATTTAATACCTGAACAATTTTTATCCTGGAACCTATCATTAGACATAAAAGGTTACATTACCCAAACAAGAATCACTTCGACTTTACTAAGAGAAAGTCACATTTATATAATTAGAAAGGAAGAGGTAATTTGTAAATTCTGCAAAAATGAAAGCATAGAAGAAATGACCCACTACATTTCTGAATGCACTATTGTTAACGAGGAACGGAATAATATCTTAAAGAACATTATCCAAGTCTTACGTGAACCCAGTTCAGCTAATCAGAATAATGTCCGAGAAAAAATATATAGCGATAGAATTGTTTAATTTTCATAAAGCGTTAGAGAACAAGGTAATCTCTAAGAACTAAAATTACAGAACAATTTCCTTCCATAGTTAATATGTATAGTGTTATGTTGAATACTTTGATTTCCTTTTCATTTTGCCTTCTCTCCTTTGTTTATGTTTTTTTTCCCTTTCTCCATGAAAATGATGTATGGCGAGTCCTTACAGGACGGAAATGTCCTAATAAAGCTGTTGTTGTTGTTGTTGATAAAATTGTGAAAAACGTTTTAAATTACAAAATATTTTCTCACAATGAGTTTCTTTTTTATTTTAAAATGCTATCTTTCAAGCGATAATCGCTCTTCAACGGGCTTAATAAAAAAACATCGACTATATCTTACAAGAAATATTTAAAAATACATATAGTCGATGTTTTTTATTAAGCCCGTTGAAGAGTGATTATCAATTGAAAGATAACATTTTAAAATTAAAAGAAACTAATTGTGAGCAAATATTTTGTAATTTAAAACACTACATTTAGTATAGAGTTGTATACCTTGTTCTCTAACAAAGTTTCACTATTACATATAAACATAATAAAAACAAAAATGGCATATCCTGACCGTTCATATGAGATTTTTAGATGGCAGAGCGCTATCTTGTGGAACAAAAATGAACTAAACGTTGATTTAGGCTTGTTCCATGATAGTTGATCAACCCAATTTCTTGAAAAATAAAGAAAAGGCAACTCTGAATGCATTTAGAGCTGTTGGCACCCGCTGTTCTAATGGTTGCCGGGGTGTGCCAAGCGACCTTTTTGCTGATTGCTAGCCCTCGGTGAATTTCCAGTGATGTCTTCGGCCGTCCTGAAGTGGACTTCCTTTATTCTACTCTTGGACTGCCATGATAAAAGGGATCCTAACGAAGCATGGAATATTCTTAACGTATCGTAATGCTGAAAGAACGTTAACGAAAGGGATTTTCTATTATATATACCTAGTAATATCTGAACCTAACTGACGTGAAGCTGGTATAGTAGTAGGAGAACTACGCTCTGTTAATATTTTATTCGCATTTCATCTTGTTTTGTTTACACCAATTATCATAAGTTCAATTATTAGCTTTTTTTTGCCTCTTATATTGTAACTATTAACCTTTTTTGCATATTGTATTATAACACAATCACATAGAAATCTTAAGAACTTAAAGTGCACTCGGTGTAATAGTGAATTTAGCTAAGACTTTCTACATTACATGTTTTACTGTACGGCTTTGGAGGATGAGATAGTAATTTTCCGCCAAAATATTGCTATTGAAAACGATTTATCATATGTTTTATTGGCAAAAGTAGTGAAAAACAAGACCAATGCTTTGACTTTTCACAAATTCTGGAGAACAGCACAGTCAAAAGGCGTAACACAGAAGATGGATCCAACTTGAGGAAAGATTAATGTTATTATCCACTTTCTGTAGATAACTGTTATGTTCACTTCTGTTTACAGAAGAGAATCCTGTATGGGATGAGTGTCCCTAATAAAGACTTTTTGTTGTTGTATATTAACACTTCGGACTTAAGTCTGGTCATCTACGGACAATGACTTTCCAGAATGGTTTCAAGGTTTTCCCACTATGTACTAAGTGCAATTCTCAGCCTGCAACCCCAAGACATATTATTGACTGTATTGACTCGTCCATTGATGAGCTCTACTCTTCCCCGGCAGACACCATCAAAAATCTCAAGCTTTACAAGCTTGATACCTTAGTGTGATTGAGTGGAGATAAGAAAGAAGAAGAAGAAGAGAACACTTCTTAACCTATTTAATAGACAATCTTAGTACTTTGGTTCTTTTCGAACAATTCGAATAAAATTTGTTAAAAAGATTCTTAGGATGTTTTCTTCAATCTCTCCTATTCATTACATAAATATGTTTCCACATCGTGGGCATCTTCAGCCAAGGCTCAGTCAAGGATAACGGGAAGTTGCACCCATTGTCGTACATATCCGGCTGAGTGTCGGAGAATTGATGCGACCATTTCACATGTACTTCTTGGTTGATGACCTCGTTCTCTTCACTTTCTGTAATTGGCCCTAGCAATCACCATAGTTCTGGTCAAACATCTCTGCGTTAGTAAAAGTGATATGACAATTTGACAATTGAAAATGGTTTATTGACATGTAGTCAACGGTCAAGTGAGAGTTTACAGAGTTTAAAATAGTAGAGAAAAATATATATACACCTATCCCCCGATTTACACGGTAGTTTTTTTACACGTTTTCGCTTTTACACGGTTTTCCAAATAAGTTTTTTTTTTATCGCACTATACTAAATGCTACTGTGATTGAACACATGCGCTGTGTACACATCTCACGAGGAATCCCGAGCTTATGTGCTGACTACATATTTTAACCTGTCAATGCATTTTATTTTTATTTCTGTGTACACCTATCCCCCGGTTTACACGTTTTTCTCAGGAACGTATCTACTGTGTAAATCGGGGGATAGGTGTATACACCAGACGAGGCCTACTCTGAAGGGACGTCTGGATCCTATCGGGAGCTCAGAATCGTCTTGAGTTCAGACAGGCTCTTGCGAGTTATGGAATCCGTGTCCCCAGCAATGACTGTGTTGAGGAACTAAAGTGATATGTGTGGGATGTTCTTTGAAAATTTTAGGGAAAACCATTCTCAGTTACCATTATCACATAAATCAGTAAAATATTGCCTATTTAAATAAACTTGATATTACATATTTGCATAATACGTATTCTATATTTGATACTAGCAGGTGTTAAGGAAATATTTCTGATACTGATTTTTACTTCTACCGTCTTATTATTTGAATTCCGTGAAAATTAAGGTCTATATTATGTGAAATCGATGAAGAGATGAATCATATACGATCAAAGGCTAATAAATTGTTTGAATCAATACGCAGGGAATGTATTTTAATCAAGAGGTTCTGAAAACATGCATAAATAAAATTAGTTCATAAAGCAAATTTTTGCCTTTAAAATAATATTCAGTACACCTTTTTTCTGAGAGTTAGAAAGTCCCGAGGATCAATATACATAATTCTTCTACTAAAATAAACTCTTCGAGTTAAAATATAGAAAAATAAAACTGAAATTGAAAAGGAGTTTCTTGTGCGAATTTTATTAGCAAGCTTTCGGACGTCCTTCTACAGGCTTTTTCGACATGTATTGTGGACGTCAAAAAAGCCTGTAGAAGGACGTCCGAAAGCTTGCTAATAAAATTCGCACAAGAAACTCCTCTTCAATTTCCATTTTATTTTTCTATACATAATTCTTATTTACTTTCAAAGTATTAGACCTATCCTGGAATATGGATATCAAATCTATGGTACAGCATCTGAAACAAATCTAAAATCACTGGAAAGGATACAACTAAGTGCAGCTAGAATTATTACAGCTCTTCGAAATACCTGCCCTAACGATATTGTACTTTACGAGGCAGACATTATGCCCTTAAAGGATAGAAGAAACTACAATCTGCCAAAATATATACAAAATCAAGAGTTATGGAAACAAACACAGAACTTCTAATTACATACTTAATTGGGAATCCAATCTAAGACTCAAAAAAGAAGGCCCTCTCCACCTGGCCAAAAGAAATGGATTTTTAAAATATAAAGTAGAAAAAAATTATTTAGCAGAAAAGATTTCTCCATGCGAACCACTACAAAATGTTATTTTTAATGCCTCTTTAAATGAACCCACCAACAAACAATGCCAAAATCCAGAATACTTAAAACAATTATCATTAGAAATAATTGATAACATTCCTAAAAATGCAATAACTATTTATACCGATGGTAGCAGAGACGAGCTAGGACACACTGGCAGTGGCTGTCTCATCAAAACCACAAATGACATTGAGAAAATGAACAGAAGAAACCCAGATTTTTGCTCAGTCTTCAGATCAGAACTTATAGCCATCTATGAAGCCTTAAAATCCATCAGAAATACTAATTATCAAGATATCTGGATTCTTACTGATAGTAGAAGTGCCATACAACACTTGAGTCACACAGGGGAACTCAGAGACAAAGTAAGCAGGAACATAATTGGCTATCTCCAAAAACTCTCAAAAACCTCAAAAATTCACCTTCAATGGATACCCTCACATGTTGGAATTGAAGGCAATGAAGCTGCTGATGTGCTAGCGAAAAAAGGCACAAAAGAACCCTTGCCACAGAAAAATAAACTTACTTTTAAAGAAATAGAAACAGTAGTCAAAACAAAAATAAACAAGAACTGGAGGATCCCACCTAAGCACAGTTGGTACAGTGGAGTGAACCCAGGAGGAGCTCTGAACATCAGAAATAGACAGCATCAAACAACACTAACAAGATTTAGAACAGGCCATCTCAAGCCATTGAAGATAGAAAATAATAACAAAATCTACCCTACTTGCCCAAAATGTAGCTTGGCACCTGCAGCTCCAGAACACATTTTGGCTTGCATTAGATGCACTAAACAGGACCTTTGGGAGAGGCCGCTGCTCATCATAAAACAGCTCGAGGAGCATGAACTCATGGAATTCGTGTAATCAAACAAACAAAACAACAAACAAAACAGCTTTATTAGGGCATCTTGCCCTGTACGGATTCTCCGTGGAGTTACAGACAATATTAACCATAAGAGAACAGGTGAAAATATAGTATTTACAGTCAAGGTATGTCAAACAGGGTGACTTTTTATTGTGCCCCTGTTCTTCTCTCTTCCATGAGTGCAATTTTATTCCCAACCGCTTTTTGAAAGTTGAACAGTTCAATTGCCCAACTTTTCTTATCTGAAACAGTTTTTATTAGCTTTATTGAGTTCAAATGCGGTCTAGGAAGACTTTTCAGGATCTTTTTTCTCTCTCCTTCCAGATCCCCGCATTCGGCAATAAAATGGTATATTTCATCAGTTATCTGACTTCCACATAACCCACAGTACAAATCTTCTTTCTTAATTGCGTAAATATGATTTTCTTTGATCATTGTTGACATTAATCTGATCTGTGCAATAAAACTCACTAAAGCTGAAGACAGATAGCATGAAAAGTAATTTTCTGGAATAAATGAATCATAAAGTAACCTATAGTTTGAGTATGTTTTCGTAAGAGATAATTTTGCCAGATCTTGCTGCAATAGCTGTTCAATTTTTATTTTTAGTATATTCGGAAGTTCGATCTGTATGTCATCATAATTTAACCTATAGTTTAGCCATGTGAGTCCACAATGATTGATGATATCCATAATATTCTTACAGAATCCTATAGGTTTTTTTGTCATTAAGGAAATTTCCTTCAATCTATTCCAGCATAGCTTAGGTAGTCTATTGTCTTCCATTTTTTGTAATCTAATGAAATATTTCAAAATTAATTTGATCGTTGTAAAAGTCAAAGATATTCTGCCTGTTTCCAGCCTTACAATGTACCCTGGTATATATCTTGGTAGATTCAGAAAATTTTTGATAAACGTATTCTGTAATTGGTCTATAATATCCGTATTGTCCCAAGCCCACACAGGGGCCGCATAGAGCAGTATTGATTTAATAACTGAGTCAAATAGATTCAGAGCAACTTTTAATGAGTTAATTTTTTCTTTTTTTATCAGTCTAATAGTTGCATTTATTGCCGTATTTGCTTTGGCTTTATAAAAGAGGGCTACCTTTTTACTATTAATAGTGGAAGTGAATGGATATCCCAGATATGTAATATTGGACGCAACAGTCAGTGGGGTGAATTCGTGTAATCTTTACACAAGGGGATAAGAAACAACAACAACAGTTTCAAAGTATTTTCTCGGAGTAAAAATAATAAAGGATCAGAGGATAAGGTGAAAATTCTAAAGAAAGCAAACATCAAACGTCTGGAGACGATGATCTCGAAAACAAAGATGAAATTTCCATAAGAAATGCTGATGTAAGAGTGTTGAATGATTCAGTTGGACACGTTCACGAGATATTGTAGATGCAGGGGGGAAATGTGCGATTTTAAGTCGAAACGAAAGTAAGATCGCTTTGACGAAAATGAAGTGTCAGCTTTTAAGGTACACTCATGGACAAAACTTAAGGAAGTGGAAAGTTATTGATGTAGAGGTCGTCTTTTTTTATTATTTTTTCATGAGATAGAGGCAATTTTGTTCACACTTGGTTATATCGTGTGTCTTCAATAAAGGTCACTGTAATATCTTTCAGAGTTATTGTCTGAATTCCGATATACATGTTAAATGGCACAGCTTCCTTAAGTTTTGTCCATGAGTGTATCTTTCAGAGTTATTGTCTGAATCTCGATATACATGCTGAGAGGTACAACTTCCTTAAGTTTTGTCCATGAGTGTATCTTTCAGAGTTATTGTCTGAATCCCGATATACATGTTAAAAGGTACAACTTCATTAAGTTTTGTCCATGAGTGTATTTTTCAGAGTTATTGTCTGAATCCCGATATACATGCTAAAAGGTACAACTTCCTTAAGTTTTGTCTATGAGTGTATCTTTTAGAGTTATTGCCTGAATCCCGATATACATGGTAAAAGGTACAACTTCCTTGAGTTTTGTCCATGAGTGTATCTTTCAGAGTTATTGTCTGAATCTCGATATACATGCTAAAAGGTACAGCTTCCTTAAGTTTTATCCATGAGTGTATCTTTCAGAGTTATTGTCTGAATCCCGATATACATGCTGAAAGGTACAACTTCCTTAAGTTTTGTTCATGATTGTATCTTTCAGAGTTATTGTCTGAATTCTGATATATATATATACATTCTAAAACGTACAACTTCCTTAAATTTTGTCCATGAATGTATCTTTCAGAGTTATTGTCTGAATCCCGATATACATGCTAAAAGGTACATGTTTTGTCCATGAGGGTATATCTTTAACTAAGTAGTTAAATTAAGCTATTTAAATCAAAATTCTGAAACGTATATTTAAAGGGTTACTATGGTAGTAAACCTACCAGAGAATGAAGGTACCAAGTAGAGCATTCGAGGGTGAAGCAGGCACTTGTGGCTTTATGATGCGGGGACCGAGGTAGAGGATAGAAATGAAAGCAGATGATCCTCCAACCAGATGCACAGCAGCACAGCTTGCCTGATCCACAGCTCCCAGATTATGTAACAATCCGTATTTCATCCATCTTGCCGGGCCACAATACGCTACACCTAGAAGGAATGCCAGACCACAGTACGGACCAAACCGACATCTCTCGGCAAGAGCTCCAGATACGATGGTGCCGGTAGTGGCGGCTAGACTGAGCTGGTAGACGAAGGCAGCATAGGTGGTGCCCATCTCCTCCTCCGGCACGTCAAGCAGCCAGGCCTCAGGACCCCCGCCCACAGTCAGACCGTAGCCGAACATCCAGTAGGCCAGACCAGAGAATACCACGTCACCGACGTTCTTCAGCATAGCATGGACTTCACACCGCTTGGCTACCAACCCGGATTCCATCAGGCTGAACCCTGGAGTAATCCACATGTTAGAATAAGGTCTTACATACATCAATATAACACAATTCTCTTTAAAAACACACTTTCAACATAGCAAATTTATTCCTATGGTTAAGATCTATAATACACTCTTTCTAACGGTTTCATTGTCGTAACATACTGCTAAGTGGAATTATCAAAACGGATGAATCGGATGAAATGGTAATTACATGGCCAATGGATGCAGTAAGGGCAGTAGAATTTTTTTATTTAAAAAAAAATCATACGCGTCTATAATAGTTTCGAATTTTGATATACTGGTCCTATGGTAGTCATGCTTTTCTCAGGACAAATTTGTTTACATAGATAAAAGAATTTTGTATAATAATCATTTATTTCATTAAGAAAAGTTCTAATTATGTAAATATTTACGTGTATATATATTGTTACGACGCTTCTCAGCCGTCGATGTTTGCGTTCAAGGTTTCTAAGAGAACAATGTGGATTCTTTAGGATACAGCTTAGTGCGGTATATTTAGTGAACTACTGCGAATTTGTAGACGAATGACCCGGGCAACGCCCGGGTTCACACGATTAAATGTATATTACATATGGAAGATGGACGTAGTTCCCGGAGGGCACCCGCGAGGTCACTCTGCCCCCGCGCAACTGTCCAACCGGGAGCGCCCCGCGCCGTCAAAATCGTCACGCGTTCTAGAGGGCGCTGCTCGGCCGTCAGCCGGGAGATCTCATTTACTCGGCGGGGGGGGGGGGGGGGGGGGGGGGGGGGGGGGGGGGGGGGGGGGGGCAGGGAAGTCACGTGCTGCGCCGGCAGCCAATCGTCGCGCGCCGCCATCGCCCGTCTGCCGCGAGGGGGCGCTGATTGCGAGTGAATTCACGTTTTATTGTAAATAAAAATGCAACGAAAGGTTATTTCTAAAGAGTAATTAGCCAGAAACCATCCCTGTAGTATACTAAACATCTTCCCAAAGTTTCATCACGATTGGTTGAGCGATGTAGAAGATTATCACTCACGGACCAACGGACCAACCAACAAACATCCATTTTTATATATATAGATTATCTTCTAGTTTCTTGGAAAGTTGCCTTTTGAAGGACGTCAAAGCTTGCCGAATTTACAGCATTAATAAAAGAAACACGTCACGGTTAACTTTTATTCCTTCTTCAAGATGATGTCAGGCGATACCTTCTCTTGTGACTAGCTTACGTTCTTAAATCGACAATTTCGCATCAATTTTACATTAAAATAAAACATTAGGAAACAATTATAAACTGGTAATTATTTCTTTTCCAAATAAATCACTAGTAAACAAACCGTTTTATCAGACCCCAACGTATATATAACTTTGCTCTTTTTCTTATCCTAAATTCTTCTTTTTTCCCCTTTATGTTCTGCTTCTATGACAGGTTACTGCCGATGCTACAGCGTGAACTTGTTATAACCCTATGTTGATACTTAAAATTCAAAACCTTTTTGACATCTTAAAAGTGATATTTTTCTAATTTGTTTTTAGTTATCATTACTTTTTCTCTAATACAACTATCTTTCATATAAATTATATTTAATTATACTTATATATATTTGATGAGGTATCCAGTCGACTTAATCTATGGTGTGCGATCCTGTCGACTCTCGCTATACTGTGTTGACCGAGAATAACAGTCAGGGAGTGGAGAGTTTAGCAGTACCTCTCTGCACCTTGGGAGACCTTTAACAGTTCTCACAGAGTACAAGCAGTCGTGGTCGAGGCAGAGTGGAAGACTTGGGATTGTCCACACAAAAAACGAAGGGACACAGTTGCACTAGAAAATTTCCGTGAACAGATAAAAGTCGAGCTAGGAGCGAAAGATTTATTTATTTTATTTCAATTCAAAACGCTATGTCCCCCTAGGGACACTTGCGCTAAATGTACATACAAATATATATAACAAAGAAAATATTATGATGTACTAGAGCGCCATCTGTTATCAAATTATAAAACTATTTTAGTGGCGTATTATTCTTTTTAAAATAAAACAATTTCTACTGTCCTTACTGCCCTCCCTTTAATTTTTTCATCGCAGTAAGGACAGTAGAAATTGTTTTATTTTAAAAAGAATAATACGCCACTAAAATAGTTTTATAATTTAATAAAGAAAATATTCAACATGGAAAGATACACAGAAAGCGACTTAGAAAGATTCAAAAATGTTATTTACATATAGAGATATTTTTTGAATTTTATTTACAGTTACATCATTAAATTAAAAAAAACATACACATATGTACACACATATACACGCATACACCTATATATTGTTTACAACCATATAATATGTCCAATATTTCCATGAGATCGTTACATCAAAGACCATTTTTCTTAATGAAGTCCAAAATATATTTACAAAGGAAATTAAATTTTATATATGTGTCCTTACTTGAAATTAATTCACTAGGGCCTAAAGCAATTAAACCGTTGTTGACTCTGTACTCTTGAAAGACAGGGCACTCCAGCAAGAGATGTATTGAAGTTTTTTCCCCCAATCCGCAGAAACATGTCGAATCTTGCACAGCCTGAATTTTCTTAAGAAAAAACCTGAAATTTCCATGATCTGTGATAAATTGTGAATTATAATAGTTTGGTCGAAAATATTTCGGAATATCATAAGGAAAGAAACTTTGAAATGTTTGATTAGTATTCTTTTTCAGTAAATTAATCCTTGATATCTGATATCTAAGTAAAACGTTTATGGAGATGAGTATCTTTTATTCTGGTCTTCTCAAGCTTTCGGGCTTGTCCGCCCTTCTACAGGAGAAACATATACTATATAACGAGAAAATATAACGCCGCTTGATGCTAAAACTATTATGATTCTATGTACATATATACATATATATATATACACTAGGATGTTTTTGCATATTATTTTTTACTTAAGATATGTTTTTTATTTGGTTAAAGTATTTACATATTTTACTATTGTTTGTTATATTTTATGAATTATCTTATAGGTTCGGAATTCTAATATTTAAGTTAGTTTTATAATGGTTATTGGCTATTGCATATAAGTTACTTATACTATTGTTGATATTATTAGCTGGTACTAGGATATATTGTGTTATATGTTTCGGGCAAATCTATTTTTCTATTGATGCTATTGTGTTTTCTGGATAATAAAGATTCAATTATAAGCCTTTGATATTTGCTGTTTATGTTATTGTAATGTATTATGGGTTCTTCTAATGCGAAAGTGTGGCCTGTTTCTTTGCAGTGTTGGAAAATTAGGGATCTATTGTCTTGATTTATTATGTTGCGTTTATGTTCATATATTCTATTGCTGACTCTCCTTCCTGTCTCCCCCACGTATTTGGCTTGGCAGTTGTTGCATTCTATGGAATATATTGCTTCTTTTTTGTTAGTGGGTTTTATGATATTAGAATTATTTTTAGATAGTGGATTTTTAATGATGGAGCCTATGTTAGGGGAATTACTGTAATGTGTTTGGATGCCGAAGTTTTTTAAGTAGTTGGCTATTGTTGTAGCTGTTTGTGAGTATGGAATGTAATAGCGATTCTGAAGCCCACATATACGGAAAACCAAAATTGCACAAGCAAAATATACCGCTAAGACCAATAGTCGCATTTTACCTATCCCCCATTGCTCCAATAGCTAAGTTTTTAACCAAATTCCTACAGCCATTAGTCAGAACACACACACCCACTCAATCAATAGCAAACATACCCACATTCATACAAGAAATTTTAAACACAAATATAGAAAACCATCACTTAATAGTATCTTTCGATGTTGAGGCTCTCTATCCTAGTCTCCCTCACCAATTAATATTAGAAAACACTAAATCCTTGTTAATAGAAAATAGATTAGACCAAACAGTCATAAACAAAATAATAGAATTAATAGACATATCATTAAAATCGAACATCTTTAATTTCAACTCACAATCATATAAACAAATAAAAGGATCGCCCATGGGCAGCCCACTATCTTCCCCGTTAGCCGAAATAGTTATGAACACAATAGACAAATGGATAACTACACAATTCCCCACAGACATAATAATATATAAAAGATACATAGACGACATATTCTGTATATGTACAGCTAACAAAGTTAACCACATATTAACCTCATTAAATAACTACCACCCTAAAATCAAATTTACAATAGAATTTGAAAAAAACAATAAACTACCATTCTTAGACATTAATATCATAAGGTCACAAAACAGATTACATACCTCCGTATACTACAAGCCAAGTTTCGAACCAAATTATATACATTTCACCTCATATTGCCCACTAAGCCATAAGATAAACACAATTAAAACACTAACCAAAAGAATACACACCCATTGCTCGCAACAGAATTCAAAAACGATTGAAACACAGAACATCATAAATAATCTCCAGCAAGCAGGATACCCAATTACCTTTATATTAAAACATTTCTACAAAAATATAACAATCAATAACCCAATAAACAAAACCACAGATATTTACAGAGCAATATGTTACATTCCATACTCACAAACAGCTACAACAATAGCCAACTACTTAAAAAACTTCGGCATCCAAACACATTACAGTAATTCCCCTAACATAGGCTCCATCATTAAAAATCCACTATCTAAAAATAATTCTAATATCATAAAACCCACTAACAAAAAAGAAGCAATATATTCCATAGAATGCAACAACTGCCAAGCCAAATACGTGGGGGAGACAGGAAGGAGAGTCAGCAATAGAATATATGAACATAAACGCAACATAATAAATCAAGACAATAGATCCCTAATTTTCCAACACTGCAAAGAAACAGGCCACACTTTCGCATTAGAAGAACCCATAATACATTACAATAACATAAACAGCAAATATCAAAGGCTTATAATTGAATCTTTATTATCCAGAAAACACAATAGCATCAATAGAAAAATAGATTTGCCCGAAACATATAATACAATATATCCTAGTACCAGCTAATAATATCAACAATAGTATAAGTAACTTATATGCAATAGCCAATAACCATTATAAAACTAACTTAAATATTAGAATTCCGAACCTATAAGATAATTCATAAAATATAACAAACAATAGTAAAATATGTAAATACTTTAACCAAATAAAAAACATATCTTAAGTAAAAAATAATATGCAAAAACATCCTAGTGTATATATATATATATATATGTATATATGTACATAGAATCATAATAGTTTTAGCATCAAGCGGCGTTATATTTTCTCGTTATATAGTATATGTTTCTCCTGTAGAAGGGCGGACAAGCCCGAAAGCTTGAGAAGACCAGAATAAAAGATACTCATCTCCATAAACGTTTTACTTAGATATCAGATATCTAAAGGAGATTTAAATTTATTAATCCTTGATATAATGAAATCTTTGAGTATACCTGGAATATACAAATCATAAAATTGTTTATCTTCTGTTGATAAATTATTCAACTCATAACCTATAATTCTAGATTCCATATAGTCAGTGATCAAAGGAATATTGGCTAAGGTGTGAACACAGTTATAACTGGTTGTTTTATATGTTTGGGTACACCATAGCAGAATTTGATATTGCATTGAGTTCAGTTTGTACATATATTTTTTGCTAATAAATTCAAACCATATTTCTGTTCCGTAAGTTAACGTTGGTCTTATTATAGATTTATAAAGTGTAAACCTTTTTTGGATGCTAAGACCCCAAGATTTTCCACAAATTGAAAAAGAAGATTTTTTAATCTTTGAGTTTTGTTTAGTATAATGTTAAGGTGAGGGCCAAAATTCAATTTGTTTTTCCTTCTGTGATTCGCAATCGTAATTCCAAGAATTTTAATTTCTTCTACGGGCACAATAATATTGTCTCTAAAATTAATTGATATTTTGTCTTTATTGTGCAAGTGTAAAATACTAGTTTTATCAAGATTGATATTTAGCTTATTATCATTACACCATTGATCTATCTTTTCCAAATTAAACTCAATCGACTTTTTTAGATTTGTTAGCTCATTATCCCAACATATAATTGTTACATCATCAGCATAGCAAATGATTTCAGAGTTTGGTGATTGCAAATTAATTAGCAGATCATTTAAATATATCAGCCATAACAACGGAGACAATGATCCACCCTGAGGACAGCCCTTTGTTAGTATTTTTGAAACTTTCATATTATTATACTTGAAAATCGTTTTTCTATTTTTCAAAAAAGAACGTAAAATTTTGATCAATTCAACTGGTAAATTGTCTTCGTCTAATTTTTTAAACAAGGCTGGCCACCATGTATTATCAAATGCTCCTTGCATATCAATTGCAATCAGCGTAACTAGTTGTTTCTGTCTATGTTCCATTATGATCTTTGTGATTTCTTTCAAACAGGTAATTGTTGACTTATTCTTCAAGAACCCATGTTGTCTGGGGCTAAGGAGATCATTATATATTACTGGTCTACATGGTCGATGAGGTGGACCTTGGACACAACCGACGAGGGCTCCCGCTGATGGTGAAGTGACTATTTATTTCTGGCCCTGTTGGAAGTTTATATATCTTTGCTGAGAGGAAGTATTGGATTTCAACGGATGCAACAAGGGCGTGGATAGGAAGAAGTGTCATTGTACACTGGGATCGCCCTGACATCTAGGCCTCGTTGTGGGACTTCTACATCTCGTTCTCTGCTTTAGCTCAACTCTTAATCTTTTACAGAGTTTTATTTATTATCCTCAGTTTATACAAAGTACATTACATATGATGATGTAATGACACATGTCAATCATGCGTATAATTATTTACAGATGTGTTTCTGTTATACAACATGAAAATCTTGCTATATTATATACAATATGAGGTTGTTGGTTTAAATTACCATATATATTTTAATTGAATAATTATTCCCACAGAGTATATGTGTGATATCACAAGTAAATAGGCGCTAACCGTAAGAAAAAAAGTTCCTTTGTTTTATTTAAACTTCTCTTTTATTTTGTTCTATCTTGTGAATCAATAAATATAATGTTTGATTAATATTATTGGAATCAGTTTCATTAAAAATTCTAAGCAAATTCAACAACATCAATAGATAATGTTCTTTTACCCATCAACAACATTTTCTTTATTTTATGAATATTACTGGGTAACTATATTGGTCTCTTGGATGTAGTCGGAAAACATGTATGTGTAAATCTGTTGTTTGTGATTAGAGAAATCTGAGTTATGTAATTTTATTTCTATGTTTAATCAATGTCTATGTAAATATGTCTTACTATAAATATTGTACCTGATTAAAAATAAAGTGTCTGAGAGAGAGAGAGCCAGTTAATGTTGTCTTTGGTGATAGATCGACCTCAGTTAGAAGTGGAAAGATGCCATTAGAGAAAGGTCGGTCTCCCGGGACCTGAAGAAGTTTAGGACGTCTAGGTGAACCTGGGTGTAGACATGTTTTACGTGACAACTGGTAATTAAATTATTTGAAACCTTTTTAAATTGTGTATCATATTTTATAATAAAATCATGAATTACATTAAATTTGAATATGTATATATGTCGTGATTTGTGAAGCAGTGGTGGTAGTTGTATGGTGAATGGTAAGGGGCATACAGCAAACAAGTTTCGGGAGCAAAAACCTGTGAGGAGTATATCGGAGAGGAAAGAGAGAAAGTCCACCCTGGGAACAACTGGTGTCGATACCGTCTCAGTGCAAACTGCTCCCTGATAAATCCAGGTACTTTTAAAACTGCTTTGAGTAGGATAAATTAGTTCCAGGGGGAAGGGGAGTAAGATGTGTTATAAGTCTGGACATCTGGTGACCAAGAGGGTTGTTTTGACCAGGCTGTTTTATCATCCTTTTCCTCATATCCCACACAGGCCATATGTATTCAAATATTTCTAAATATGATGAGATATATGATATTTTGGTGTGGATAAAATATATTAAGGATACAGACAAGTAGAATTACACTATTTTGAGTAGAGATAACTTTGCAAGTGCAATTACATAACTACATGTTGTCAGTACTTGTTGTATAGCTCACCTGACTGCATGGTAAATATGATGAAAGCTCCTGTCAGGATCCAGGTAGCATCATCCTCCGAGATCTCAGAGGCGTGCATCGTCAATGGACTGAGAGAAAGTAAGGTATTGATTCACAGACTGAACGGCGCAACAATCAATATAATCATTGATCTAAAAACATTTTTTTAATATACTTTTGTATTCAAGCATGATTTTAATGTCCTTTATTTTCTTCTTTAAACTCTACTCAAACCATGTTCTTATTCAATTGTTTATGTGATATAGTATCTTAGTGTTGTTTCTTGACGCAAGGGGGGATATCGCGTCTGATTTGATAATAAATAGATATACTTTTGTATACACCAATACCTCGCTTTGCGTCGTTTCGTTTTGCGTTTTTTTTTTTCGAAGCTGCGTCGCTGCTTAATTTTTACTGATTTTCACTGTGCGTCGTTAGATTTTCGAAGTTGCGTTGTTTTGGATTCGAGTCTTAATTTTTTTTGTTTTTTGTTTCCTAAAATATGGCAACACCTTTGTTTTTGATTGCGCCATGCCATCAAAATTTTATTTTCACTTTGCGTCGTGTTTTTTTTTTTTTTTTGGAACGTAACCCCGACGCAAAGCGAGGTATGGTATATGTCATTTCTTTATTATTCTTTATAGCTATTTCTCTCTTTTTTTTTGCTTATCCCTAGTACACGTGGTACAGGCCATGATAATCATGGTGGGTAGAAGTAGACGACTGCTTTTACTGTAAGTGCACCACATGTCTACACATGTGAAAAGAAGTTCGACTTTGCACTTACAAATGTACCAGAGCCCTGTTTGGTTACTTGCACTCGCTGGTGGGGTTGGACTTTTACAAGTATCGGGGGCCATTGGAGCATTTTTTTAACATAAAAAAGTGACCAATGTGGGAATCGAGCCCGGGTCGTAGCGGTCGAAAACCAACGGTTTAGACCATCCTTCCACCGACCCCTATTTCTTCTCTTCAAATCCCTTTATGAAAGATAAGAATGTATTTGAAGGACAATGCTTATTACATACACACAAAACCTTTATTAAGGATCAAGCCCCATACAGAATTCTCCCAGTATAACAATAGTTTTAATTGAACATAAAACAAGTACTATATACAATTCAGTCTATTCATGATAAAATTGTGAAAAAAAGTTTTAAAATTACAAATATTTTCTCAGAATGAGTTTCTTTTTATTAAAAAACGCTAGATTTTATAGCAGTTATAAATTTCCACACTGCGCGCGTTTGCCTTTTGTAAATATTTCTGGTGGGATAAAGTCGATGTTTTATTAAGCCCGTTGAAGAGCGATTATCACTTGAAAGCTAGCGTTTTTTAATAAAAAGAAACTCATTGTGAGAAAATATTTGTAATTTTTAATACAATTCTGTATTAACCTGAGCTCAAAAAAAGGAAAACAATTTACATATGTTTCTCCTCCTTCTCACCTTCTCACAAAATGTGTATAAATCTAGGCAATGCTTATCTGTGATTAAATCTTCCCTTTTTTTCTAGTTATTTTTTACCAGACTTTTACTCATAGTGCATTGTTATATCATATTCATAATACAATATAATATAATGCGGCTTGTGATTGTAAAACGACATTTGAAAATTATCCCGCATGTGTTTCTTTTGAACAAAAAATCAAAATTTATTTTAAGGAGAAATAACGATTATTTCTAACCTTAGGGATGAGGTATGAAAGGATGAATTGTGAAGAGTAAAGATAAACGGAAAAAAAGTGTTCAGGGATGGGAATCGAACCCTCAGTGTTCTGCTTACTGGGCAGATGCCATGTCCACTAGGCTATCCTGGACATATTCATAATGTGCATAAATTAAGAAAGTTAAGAAAGGCATCTCCTTATCGTATAACTGAAAGTTGCTGATGGCTTGCACCATCTATCGGAATAAATATCAACTATTCGTTGATTTTTAATTATTCCAGAATTAGCTAAATACCCATTAATTTATGCATCTTGTTCCAGTACAATATCAAATTTGTACTATTTTTTTTTTCACAATGTTTCGCGGTCTCACGCAATTCTGGCCTTAACTACCCGTTTCATGATTTCTCAGGATGCCTGAAATAACCAGTTTTTTGGTCGTTGAGGTACAGCTTGCACCACGCTGAAAAGGGCCAACAGCCCGAAACGCGTACGTGGTTAGCTTTTCTTGATTAATCAAGAATGGGTATTTAGCCAATTCTGTAATAATTAAAATTCAACAAATAGTTGATATTTATTATGATAGATGGGCGCAAGCCATCAGCAACTTTCAGTTGCACGATAAGGAGATGCAATTTTTTATTTCTTAATATAATATTTTGTATTGTTATTTACCCACATATACAGAAAGGGCCAACGTAATATTTACTATGCAAAATAATTTTAAACACTAAAATATCTCCTTTTTTTAATTGCATATATTTAATTCCAAAAGAATATTTAAAAAAATAATATTACGAAAATATTTTTAAAATAATAAATATATTTATATAAAAAGATAAATATATAAAAATAAACTCATCTCCATAAACCTTTTTCATTATTTAAATATATTAAATACATATATGTAAAAATAAATTATAATTAGTTTCTAAAATGGTTCATAGATGGCATTTCAGTCTGTATTCGTTTGATAACCTGTAATTGCACAACGAGACTTAAATTCTTCCAAAAGAATCTTGTCTCAGGTGAAGAATGGAGTTGAAGGTGAATGGATTTTTATGTTTCTCACTAAGGACAGGATCCTTGGTGATATGTTTCCTGTACATGGTAAGTTCACTTCATTGACACGATCTTTCTATGTAGCTTAGGGAATATCAGACTGGAATACGTTTCGTTGAACGTTTTAGGAAAATTTACATATTCGTAGATAATTGACAAAATAATTTTATTGACATCTTGTCAATACATGCAAATTACACAGTCTTCACTATTTAAAAAAGATAATATGCATTATAAACACTATGTACAATGAATATGGCGCCTCTGCCAGCACTGCAGAGTTTGGTGGAGAATCACCAGTGGGTTTCCAGCGACACCACGTATTTCGTGATCTACGAAGAATACGTAGATCGCGTGCTTCGCAGCTGAGGAGATGGTGTGGTCCTCGAGACCAACTTATTTAATTAAAAAGGCATATATTGTATCAAAATATCATTTATTTTATCAATATTTCAGTTGACTGAACGCCAAATATTGATACACATTAATATATTATACCTTGAAAAAGGTTGGCGTTAAGCCAACTAAAATATTGGTAAAATAAATGATATTTTGATCCAATATATTTGCTTTTTTAATTAAAGATCTATTTATGGATTGTTCTATTTTTCAAAAGTTCCTTTATTATAAGGTTGTCCCAAAGGTTCGTGTGTTTCTTAAAACGTTATTTTTTCTTATTATTTGCGAATAATATTATTACGGCGAATACATAATACAATTACTTTATACATAATATAAAGACATTATACATAACGTCGAATAATATTGGTATTTCAATTTTTTTTTGAAAGTGTTTACGAACTTTTGGGATAACTTTGTACTTAAAAGGTATTTAACAATAAGGAATGAAAGAGATTAAACTATAAGGGTGTCCCAAAAGTACGTGTGTTTCTTAAAACGTTGTTTTTTTCTTATTATTTGCGAATAATATTATTACAGCGAATACATAATAATACAATTACTTTATACATAATACAAAGACATTATACATAACGTCGAATGATATTGGTATTTCAATTTTTTGCAAGTGTTTACGAACTTTTTTTGGGACAATCTTGTACTTAAAAGGTATTTCATATACAATAAGGAAGGACAAGAGATTAAAGAAATTGAACTAGATAAAATTATATATTGCCACGTTTTTATTTTAAAACGCTAATTTTCTGTTTTGTAAAACTTTAATTTTAAAGTTCATTATTTTAAAAGTGAAATGTTTGTTAATGGAATAGACATTTTACCTCAACTCATTTTATTCCGCTTTTGTTTACAAGCCATTTGTTTTTATATCTATTTTTACATATCGTTTTTATTGAGTTTTTACTAAATTTGCATGTACATCATTGACTTTTAATGAATGAGAAAAAGAAATTGAAAATAAACATATGAAAAATTAAAGTAACACCTTAAAGGAATTTATGTACAATTGAAAATTGTTTTTTTTTGTAACGTCTCAATATATAATCTGAAATGCAAATATTTTATTTTTAAAAAACATGTATTTTCATCATTGACTATTCTTTTATTTTTGACCATAGATTTAGAACATAACCTTTTGAATATTTGTTGTAAATATGCATAGTTGACCTACTTTTTTTTTAAACTCAGGAATATAGGATTCATTTTATAAATTCTATATTACTGTGAAAACTAATTTTATGTGTAATTTGTTTCAAGTATGTCAAAATAAAAACTACTTGATGGGTAAATAATTATCTTTCCTATTATTACGACTGCACCCCAATTCTCTATCTTTTTCAACAAAAAACATTATAATCATAACATATACACACTAGCAGCTTACTTCTATCAACGACCTGACCTATCCAAGAACCGCTAGCCAATTAACAAAGCTACGATATCTAACAAAGATGCAAATTAGCGTCGACAACATTCAACAATATGCAAATTATAACAAGAGTATTGCATCGTATAAATTTATCGCAGCTTTACACACCCAAGATAGAGGGCATTGCAACTGCTGTGATAGAGATGTATACAGACATCTGAGGCTCTTCATTGAACACGACAACAACAACAGAAAATTGACATGGACCCAGAAGAGCAACTTTACACACCCCAGATAGAGGTAATTGCTGTGATAGAGATGCACGGATACATCTGAGGCTCTTCATTGGAAACGACAACAGCAACAGAAAATTGACATAGACCCAGAACAGTAGCTTTACACATCCAAGATAGAGGACATTGCGACTACTGTGATAGAGATGTATGGAGACATCTGAGGCTCTTCATTGGACACAACAACAGTACCAGAAAATTGACATGGACCCAGAGCAGCAGCTTTACATACCCAAGATAGAAGACATTGCGACTGCTGTGATAGAGATGTATGGAGACATCTGAGGCTCTTCATTGGACACGACAACAACAACAGAAAATTGACATGGACCCTGAACAGCAACTTTACACATCCAAGATAGAGAACATTGTGACTGCTGTGATAGAGATGTATGGAGACAACTGAGGCTCTTCATTGGACACGGCAACAACAACAGAAAATTGACATGGACCCTGAACAGCAACTTTACACATCCAAGATAAAGGACATTGCAACTGCTGCGATAGATATGTATGGAGACATTTGTTCATTGGACACAACAACAATAGAAAATTGACATGGACCCAGAACAGCAACTTTACACATCCAAGATAAAGAACATTGAGACTGCTGTGATAGATATGTATTACGATTAGGGCCTCCAATCCCGGTACATATTTTCAATCCCGGGATTCGGGATTGCTTTTTTCTCAATCCCGGGACCCCAGGATATCCCGGGATTGAAAAACATTTTCGTCTTTCTACGCCAAGAGGTATATCGTTTCGTTCGTTATATTTTTAATTTTTTTCTTTTATATAGTGCCAATGACGTGGCACTTACTTCGATGAAAACAACCTGAAAGCCATTTATTTTGCGCCTGCTTATGATCTAAATCATTGCTTTTGGGTTACAGTTTGAAATTATCTGTCAATTACTGTACACACATCTGGAAAAAAATTACTGTTCTTGGAACTCTTAGACCACATCTCTTAATGCAGTGTTGGGCAGTAATCCATTCAAAGTAATACATTACCTTGTAATTACGATTACTTTGTGTATGTTGTGTTTGTCTTTGTATCAACTTCGTCTTTAACTTTTCGAAGTTTCGATTCCGCGGACCGTCTTCTGGTGTACATGCAGCCCTTTTGTAGACCCACCGACGCATTTCAAAATCCTTTTGCACGCTATACACTGTGCATTTTGGCCAGATCCGTCTCGTAGGTAATAGCACCAGATTCCTTCTGATTTAAAAGGAATAAACTTCGCCATCACAATCAAGAAGTGATAAGCTTACCAAAATATCCGACGCTTTTTCTATTGAGAAATAACAAGGTCCGATAATATTGTTTTAGAGACTTTGTTTTATGTTCGTATAAGTTGAAAAATACTTTAGGCTGATGCTTGATAGTGACGAAGCATTTAATTAAATGACATTAATTAAATTTAATTTAAATTAAATGACAAAAAAGCTAGCGAGGGTTTCACAAAATGAACAGCAGAGCAGTGCGTTCATGATGACCCATGCATACAGAGTACAGGATGAAGAGTATAAACATAGATTAAAAAAATATATAAAACAATTTGGAGCCCAGATATGAGGTTAGTGGCGGGTCCATGTTACACGCAGGTCCGCCACAAAAATAAAGGGATGCCGCTACTATCTAAGAAGCCACTATTTGCATGTCAACAAAAACTGGGGCCCCCTCCATGTATACTGCTGCATACTCTCATTCTAGAGGCTGCCATTTTGGAAAGATCTTGCAGAATAACCCTTCGTTATTGGTGCATGAAAATAATTTCAAATCTCTCAGAAAAAAAGGCCCGAAATGCAGCTGTATAAACAAAACGTCAAAAGTGTGCTATCTCAACATCTGTTTGATTACCAAAATGCTAGATAAGAAAAATATATTTTTGCGCTGGTTTTGATGCACAAACCAGTAATCCCGGGATTTTTCGAGCAGAATCCCGGGATTTCGGGATCATTATTTGGCTCCGGGATTGGAGGCCCTAATTACGATGCACTAGCGCGCCATCTGTTATCAAATTACAAAACTATTTTAGAGGCGTAATATTCTTTTAAAAATAAAACGATTTCTACTGTCCTTACTGCAATGGAAAAATTGCAGTAAGGACAGTAGAAATTGTTTTATTTTTAAAAGAATATTACGCCTCTAAAATAGTTTTGTAATAGATATGTATGGAGACATCTGTTCATTGGACACGACAACATAGAAATATCCTAGAATTCTACTTTCAACAGATCGTTTAGAGGGGAGTTGATTATTTGTCTATATTGTTATAGTCTTCAATAAAATAATCCCTATTATAGACGCGAATGATTCTTTTTAAAAATAAACAATTTCTACTGCCCTTACTGCAATGGAAAAATTAATGGGAGGGCCTTGCTCATCAATGGTTAACCCTCCCAGCGGTTTCGCCAGTTTAATGTTATCATATTATAATTTATGGTAGATTAAACTGGCGAAACCGCTGGAAGGGTTAACCACTGATGAGCCAGGCCCGCCCATTAATTTTTCCATTGCAGTAAGGACAGTAGAAATTGTTTATTTAAAAAAAAGAATCATACGCGTCTATAATAGGGAATATTTTTTTAAGACTATAACAATATTGTTCTTCATTTTGATTGGAATAGCTTTCGAACACGTATTGTCCTTGTACAGGTTGCATTGCTATAGAAAGGTGAAAGACAATAGAGATAGATAAGTATTCTAAAATGATCATAGGTGTCGATGAAAAGATGTATTTCTAACGTCCCTTTTGTCACTTCTTTTATAAACTCTAGAACAGAATTTGGCAATTATACCGTAAATGTTTCTTTTGAACGAAAATCTAAATTTAAGGAGAAATAACGATTATTTCTAACCTTTGGGATGAAGTATGATAGGATGAATTTTGATAACAGATGGCGCGCTAATGCATCATGAAATAACCCATTGAATCAATATTAAGTGGAAGACATTAGGGTAAGTGATAAGTTTCTTTTTAAAATCTCTAGCTCTCAGACGTGAAAACATTTCTACAGGTGAAAACGTGGCTGAAATCTCTCTATATATATATACATTAGAACCTCCCTGTAAAGGACACCTAATTGTAGAGCCAAAGTATCCTTTAAGGAGAGGTGTCCTCTTACCAGAGAGTTGGTAAATAGTAAAAATGGTAATTTTCAAATGAAAACTGTCCTTTGTAGAAAGGTGTCCTCCTACCGGGGAGTTTTTAAATAGTAAAAATGGTAATTTTCAAATGAAAACTGTCCTTTGTAGAGAGGTGTCCTCTTACCGGAGAGCTGCTCAATAGTAAAAATGGTAATTTTCAAATGAAAACTGTCCTTTGTAGAGAGGTGTCCTCTTACCGGAGAGTTTTTAAATAGTAAAAATGGTAATTTTCAAATGAAAACTGTCCTTTGTAGAGAGGTGTCCTCATACCGGAGAGTTTTTAAATAGTAAAAATGGTAATTTTCAAATGAAAACTGTCCTTTGTAGAGAGGTGTCCTCCTACCGGAGAGTTGCTAAATAGTAAAAATGGTAATTTTGCAAATGAAAACTGTCTTTTGTAGAAAGGTGTCCTTTAGCGCGGATGTCCTCTCATGGAGACTTTACTGTATATATTGTATAATTAGAGAAAGAGGTTTTTTACTCTCCTCAAAGTTTATATCCATAGTTCATCTAAAATACCCATTCCAAGAGTCTAACATCAGTATCACAATAAAAGAAAAACCAAAAAAATACAATTTAACAGCGGTATGGTAGATTAAACTGGCGAAATTTCAGTAAGGAACGTAGAAATTGTTTAATTTTTAAAAAGAGAATCATACGCGTCTATAATAGTTTTGAATTTTCATAACATATGGCGCGCTAATGAATCATAATATAGAGGTTTGTAAATTACAATTTTTAAAGAGAAACTTATTCCTGGAAACATTATGTTTTCATCTTAACACAATAGGCTTATGTTATTTAATTGAAATATTATAGCAAATCTAGATACTTAATATATATTATATATTTATAAATGTATGTAATTCTACTGTCCTCAAAGCCTATGTCCATAGTTCTTCTAAAATACCCATTCCAAGAGTCTAGCAACAGTATCACTATAAAATAAGTTCCAAAAATGCAATATAACAGCGGTATGGTAGATTAAACTGGCGAAACCGCTGGGAGGGTTCACCACTGATGAGCCAGGCCCTCCCATTAATTTTTCCATTACAGTAAGGGCAGTAAAAATTGTTTATTTTCAAAAAGAATCTTACGCCTTCAAAATAGTTTCGAATTTTGATAATATAAAGTGTTTCTCAAGTACCACGTCACGGCGTAGAGCACTTACAAGAGATCAGGTAAGAGACAAACCGTCTTATCACCCTTCCGTCCATTTCGGATGTGAGGTTGTTGTAAGAAGAATGAAGATTCTTGGATTCTCTCAACGTTGTTCGAAAGTTAGCGAAATAAACATGTTTTATAGAAAAAGCTCCTTTTGAGTTTATAATCTTATAATATGATTATTCTTTACGGCATACAATTATTGTAAATATATATGTATAAAATGGAAGGATTTAAAGCACGAATGTTTCTTTTATACATAATACAAACTTCTACTGCCCTTACTGCGATGAAAAAATATATTAGGAGGGCTTGGCTCATCAGTGGTGAACCCTCCCAGCGGTTTCGCCAATTTAATCCACCAGACCGCTTCTCAGGGCTCTAATACTGTATTGGACGATTCTGCTTATATACGCAGCACTGAAGGATGGAATCTCAGAAATGGTTTTCAAGAAAACTATGGACATAAGCTTATAATATATAAATATATATACATATAAATATATATGTATAGACAAATGTAAAGATATACATGTATGACAGTGCAAGTGTCCCTAGGGGGACATAGCGCTTTAATTTGAAATAAATACTCCGTCTCTGAGGAGACGGTGTGGTCCTAGAGACCAATATATGTATAGACAAATGTAAAGACATACATGTATGACAGTGCAAGTGTCCCTAGGGGAACATAGCGCTTTAAATTGAAAAAAAAAAAGATAAACTATTTATTATATTTATTTTGTGTAGCTAACGGAATATGTATTTATGGCAGTACGTATCTATTGGATTTCTTGGAGGGGTGATGTGGGTTGGTGGCCTCGTAGATTACAACGGAGGTTCAGGTGAGATTTCATATTGTATTTATATAAAAATGTAATATGTATTTATATATGTCGTAATATATATTGTTGTGTGTACATATACAATCTATATTAATAAAATGCAAATTTCATAAGTGGTGTTCGCTAAAAACTTTCGTTACAATGCATCAATTTCAAACAAATTTTCAACATTTATGTAAAACGAGATGGAGCAGGTTTTGCTTAACATCAAAATATTTTTCCTAACTTTAACATGCGTAACTTCGCTGTTATCGATTAAATACAAAAAATCAACAGAGTTAATTTTATTTATATATAAATACAAAAAAAAAATTCAGCAATTCATTCAACTCAATCTAAAAAAATATTCAAAACAAGCAATTTTAAGATAACACCATATGTAAAACAGTCGGCCAAGAAAACAACAACGATATTACATCTTTCTCACATATTCACACACAATCTTGATTAATAATTAAAACTAATCTTTAACATTGTTTATTATACTTCATAATATATAATATTCGTTAGGCAAACTTTCACTCGGATAAAACCCGGGCGAAGCCGGGTACACATCCGCTAGTATACATATAAAATGAAAGGATTTAAAAGCACGAATGTTTCTTTTATACATAATACAAGCTTCTACTATCCTTACTGCGATAAAAAAATATATTGGGAGGGCTTGGCTCATCAGTGGTGAACCCTCCCAGCGATTCCGCCAATTTAATCCACCAGACCGCTTCTCAGAGCTCTAATACTGTATTGGACGATTCTGTTTATATACGCAGCTCTGAAGGGTGGAATCTCAGAAATGGTTTTCACTGTAATTCTACTGTCCTATAAGCTTATGTCCATAGTTTTCTTGAAAACCATTTCTGAGATTCTATCCTTCAGAGCTGCGTATATAAGCAGAATCGCCCAATACAATATTAGAGCTCTGAGAGGCGGTCTGGTGGATTAAATTGGCGAAACTGCTGGTAGGGTTCACCACTGATGAGCCAAGCCCCCCCCCCCCCAAAAAAATATTATTTCATCGCAGTAAGGACAGTAGAAGTTTGTATTATGTATAAAAGAAACATTCGTGCTTTTAAATTCTTTCATTTTATATATATGGCGTTCAGCCAACCGAAATATTGGCAAATAAATATTTTATTCAATCCAATATATGCCTTTTTATTATCTAATAATTTAAGTATGGATCTTTATCAACCATTTATTTTCCAATATTTCGGTTGTTTGGAAGCTAACCTTTATCAAGGCATTTTGTATAAACTATAATTTTTATACATTTTGAATATATTTTATATAAAATGTATTGCCTTTGATAAAGGTTGGCGTTCAGCCAACCGAAATCTTTTATTCAATCCATTTTATGTTTTTTATTATCTAATATACAATATTGTAAACAGGAATGTTCTATTTAGAAACACCAAGCCTGATATAACTTCAAAATGACGTTCAATAAAATCTACCACTGGAAAAGAAGAGGGCGTCACTCAGTAAGGTCAAATAACATATCACAGATAAGTCAAACCTCCTCGGGCTACTCATGCCTGAAGACAAGATTCTTCTCGACAAATTCTTCGACATTATCATCAAACATGTTCCGAACATGAACTCCCCAAATGGCAGGGATCTGTCTAGATTCAAGGCGGCTTTAAGCTCCTGATCCGGACGTGCCTTCGGAGAGGGCTACGTCGATTGTAAATATCTCTCTTCATTCCTACCATTATTATTACCTTATAACTCCCTTTGAGTGTAAAGATTGACGAGATGTCAATAAAGTTGTTTAATTGTCAAGTGTCACAGATAAGTCAAAGCAACTCAGGAAGGATGTAGACAGGTCATTTCAGTCTTTAATTGGACACCCAAAAAGGTCTGCCCACTCTGAGGTCCCTATTAACATATAAGCTGGGTTCCTTCTGGGACCACAGACACAGTATAGATAGCAGCCAGGTCGCCATGCTGCCAGATTAACCAGAGATCCCATGACTCCCATAGTCCACCTCACCTTCCCGGGTGCTGATCCCTCTAAACCGAGATAACCATGTTACTATGGTTCGGTCTTCATTTATCTTCACGCTAGTGCGCTCCTACTCTGGCCCCATGACTGCATATTGGATGAGAAGCCTATTGCGACGTGTTGTCGGCTCCAAGCGCTTTTTACAACATATATGTAATTATCAAAATTCGAAACTATTTTAAACGCGTAAGATTCTTTTTGAAATTAAACAATTTCTAATGCCCTTACTGCAATGGAAAAATTAAAGGGAGCGCCTGGCTCATCAGTGGTGAACCCTCCCAGCGGTTTCGCCAGGCCCTCCCTTTAATTTTTCCATTGCAGTAAGGGCATTAGAAATTGTTTAATTTCAAAAAGAATCTTACGCGTTTAAGATAGTTTCGAATTTTGATAACAGATGGCGCGCTAGTGCATTATATATGTAATTATAAAAATTACAACTACTCTGAAGTTGAATATTCTATTTTGAAGTTAAGAATACAATTATCGACACAATTTGATTACTGAGCTATAACTCTACAATTTGAGTAGACATTAACACTAAGAATATATATAAAATTTCTTTTGACATTTCAATAACTTCAAGTGTTGTTTTACAATCACAAGCCGCAGTGTATTATATTGTATTATAAGTTACTTTATGTATTATTTAAAACGGAAAAATACGTCCAGGGTAGCCTATTGGACATGGAATCTGCCCGGTAAGCGGAACATTGTGGGTTCAATTCCCATCCCTGGACACTTTTATTTTTTCCGTCCATCATTACTCTTCATAATTCACCTTTTCATACCTCATCCAAAAAGGTTAGAAATAGTCAATATTTCACCTTGAAATATATTTTGATTTTTCATTGAAAAGAAACTCATGCGGTGTAACTTCAAGTGTTGTTTTACATTTCAATTTGTATGTCGGGTTTGTTGATTTTTAATTATTCCAGAATTGGTCAAATACCCATTCTTGATTAATCAAAAAGCTAATTACCTACGTATTTCAGGCTGTTGGCTCTCATCAGTATGGTGCAAGCTGTACCTGCATCATCAGGATATGTCTTTTTCTTAATTTATCCACCTGATATCAATACATATCAACTTTTGTATTATTTTTCATATAGTTTGGTTCTCTCAAGCCCTTCCAGCCTAAATACCTGTTTCATGGTTCTTTTCAGGATGCCCCAAAGACTAAATTTTGGTCGTTGAGGTACAGATTGCACCACGCTGATTAGAATCAACAGCCTGAAATGTTGCTTGATTAGCTTTTCTTGATTAAACAAGAAAGGGTATTTGGTCAATTCTGGAATAATAAAAAAAAATACTATTAGTTGATATTTATTCTGGCGCAAGTCATCCGAAACTTTTAGTTGCATGATCAAAAAAATACGTTTTCTTTAATCACACTATTACATAGCTGAGAACTTATGAAAAAATTTGACTAATAAATACTATGGTAAAGATAAAGGCTGCCTGGCGCCGAAGTGTCTTTTATTTGAAGAAATAATAAATACACCTATCCCCCGATTTACACGGTATTTGTTTTACACGTTTTCGCTTTTACACGGTTTTCCAAATAAGTTTTTTTTTTTTGTTTTTATCGCACTATACTAAATGCTACTGTGATTGAACACATGCGCTGTGTACACATCTCACGAGGAATCCCGAGCTTATGTGCTGACTTTCTGCACACGCACACTGTGTCTGTATTTCTTCGCATAAAAATTTCGCGAAAATTTTTAATTTTCGATTTACGGGGGATAGATGTACTAATAAATAACTTCGATTGTGTATAAATGTTATGTTTGATGCAGCAATGATCGGCCTGTTTTGTGCCATCAGCATTGAGCTGGTATTAACCATCTTGTTCTGCAACATGCTCCAGTATGGAATCCACACTGTGAGTAGACATTCATACTAAGAAAATATATAAAATTTCTTTTGATATCTCAATTATTATGATAATCATTTTATTGTGCGATATATTTTTTATTTTATTTATTTATTTAACAGTTGCAAAGACACGCCATAACCACAATTAGGATAATTGCGTGTAATTCTGAAATTACACCTATCCCCCGATTTACACGGAACTTGTTTTACACGTTTTGGCTTTTACACGGTTTTCCAAAAAAGTATTTTTTATCGCACTATACTAAATGCTACTGTGATTGAACACATGCGCTGTGTACACATCTCACGAGGAATCCGAGCTTATGTGCTGACTACATATTTTAACCTGTCAATGCATTTTATTTTTATTTCTGTGTACACCTATTCCCCGATTTACACGTTTTTCTCAGGAACGTATCTACCGTGTAAATCGGGGGATAGGTGTATATACAAATAAAATCATCGTTAAATTAACATAATTGAACATTGGGAAGCACGCAAATTACACATTCGATGTCAAATTTTGCATATAGTAAGTATAAATAGTAGCTTGAAATATGTACAGTTAATACTTTCACCTTAAAATATACAGCCTGAAGAATCTATTAAACTTTATGTATTGGTCTTTATTGTAAACAACTTGTTTTGTATTTGTCAGGTAAGGCTGGATATGGTTATCAACAGACCAAGAGTATATTTTTCATTTACCTCGTATCTCAAAGAATTCCTCTGTAATGGATCAGTCTATCTCTTGTTATCATAGCTTTCCTTTCGCCCACACATACAGATTTATCAAGAACACCGGTCTTATACAGATTCACCACAGAAGGGAAGCATAGATGGAGCTCCTATACTCCAGGCAGCGTGGCACCCAACAGCCTCCAGGTCCAATGCATGTCAAGTGGCCACAGAATCCACCGTGCATAGGTTAGCGTTCACTGAAAAAGCGAGTATGGAAATTTTTCATAAAGATCGCTTATTATCAGATTATAAATCAAATTAAGAACCTTATGGCCTCAAATATCTATCGAGAAATTGAAAATATTGGTTAAGTTTATAAATCGTTTTTATGGAATATGAAAATCGATTTTGTGACCACTGGCAGCATTGAAGAAGTGGCCCCTTAGAATAACCGGTTTTGTTCGAATATTTGACGATCATTCTAAAAGTTTACTGCTCTAGAAAGGCGACCACAGTCGACCTTTTAGCATGTATATCGGGATTAAGACAATAACTCTGAAAGATACACTAATGGACAAAACTTAAGGAGGTTGTACCTTTTAGCATGTATATCGGGATTCAGACAATAACTCTGAAAAATGCACTCATGTACAAAACTTAAGGAAGTTGTACCTTTTAGGATGTATATCGGGATTCAGACAATAACTCTGAAAGATACACTCGTGGACAAAACTTAAAGAAGTTGTACATTTTAGCATGTATATCGAGATTCAGATAATAACTCTGAAAGATATTTAATACACAATTATCTTTATTGAAGACAACGAGATAACAAGTGTGAACAAAAGTGACTATGTATCCTTCAAAAAACAACAACAACAAAACAGATAACCGTTGACACAAAAGACTTTCCACTTTCTCAAGTTTTATACATGATTGTATATCGAAATTTGATATTTATAATTAAAATTTGAACATGTTTTTGAAAGAGTTGTCCGAAATTTTAATGCCCTCTCTACTT
>CP092874.1:87161828-87177155 GCA_030710605.1 Cordylochernes scorpioides | reverse complement strand
GATCGATACGACAATTGTCGTGTACCAAAGTGTATGGTTTTTGAGCCCCATACCTTCATATATATGTTATAAATAAAAAAAGAAAAGAGATTTCTTGCTTGAATTTAGATCATGTTGAGGATTATGGTAATGTAGTCGTGGTTAAAATCTTGAAAGAATAATAATAATAATGGTTTTGATCAGAGGTTGCTTTAATTGAACTAAAGAATATATATAAAAGACGATTTGATAAAAGTACTGCCTGGCTTAAGGCGTAAGAATTAAAAAAAATGAAAAGCTTATTTACATAATGTACAAAAGTTTTGAGCCGGCCAACGAGAAAAGAGAGAAAATATGGTTTTACGGGCTGCTAACCAAAAGTAATGATTTTTGAGCCCAAGCGCGATGTCAGGAGGCAAGGGATCCTAGGATCTGGCAGTGGAGGTGTCATCGGAGGGGGGGAGGAGGAAGCTGGAGAGGTGAGGGAAACAGCGCCTTGACAGGTGAAAGGCCTGGATGGAAGCCAGTTAAGGAGGCAGGATGTCCTGGAAGCCTAGAACTTGAGGGCTCTAAGCTTCAAGGTGGGGCAGCTTGAGGCTCTCGCCTCGTGCTTGTCTGGGAGGCCCTTGGCACAGCAGTTGGCGCACTTGGAAGTGCGCCGGTCGGCAACGGAGGGGCAGGCACGGCCTTCATGGCCGCCTTCACCGCAGTGGAAGCACTTGGGATCTCTGGTGCATTGGGCAGAGTTGTGGCCGAAGCCACAACAGCGGAAGCAGACTCGTGCGCGGATGGACTCCTTGAAGTTGAGGATCACTCTATCCACCACGATCCTTCCGCGATTGCCCAGAGCTCTGAAGGTCGTGAGGTCCACCTCGATGAAGGCGGTGCAGGTCCCGTTTCTTGGTGCAGAACGGTGCGCCACGCGCACCACCTTGTCCCCAGGGAGTTGGCTGACAGCAGGAGTTTCCAGCAGCGTCTCTTCAATGGTGGAGTTGGATGTTTCTTCATCCACTTTGAAGAGGCAGATGCGAGGCAGGATCACCTTCTGTTGGCGGACCTTCATGCCATCCAGCTTGTTGGCCAGGGAGGAGGTGACAGCTGGGATGGTATCGGGGTTGCTGGAGTGGAGGACAAGCTTCCCTTTGGTTCGCAGGGAGGCCCAAACGCCTTGGGGTAGAGTGTGGGCAGCGCGGACAGCTTTGAGCATTGCTCTTGGTTCGGCCTGTGGGTCATCAGAGATGACCACTGTGTGGGCCGCCGATTTTTCCCCATGGAGGACCACTTGGGCGGCCGCAGGCTTGGGGACGTGGGAGGGCGCAGGTTTTGCGGGACCTTTGAAGTTGGTCCTTTTTGCGGGTGGGTAGGGAGCCTCAGGCTGCTTCCTTTTGGTTGGAGCCGGAGTGGCGGGCTTGGTGGGGTCGGTCTGGGAGCTGGTTTCCTTGCGGGAGGGAGAAGGGCTGGTTTGAGTGCTGTGGCATGCTGTCGGTGGCTTGATTTCGTCCAGTTCCTTAAAGGACGCGAGGGTGCCAGAGAGGTTCTCTACCTCGGCAATGAGGGCCTTGATCTGCTCGGTCCGTGAACTGATGAGATTCGTAATGATTTGGGACAGGTAATGTTGGGAGGTAGGGTGAGGATACAGTATTGCCTTCTCGTAGTCCTCCATCCACCTCGTTATTCTCCAACTCTAGTTGGGCGAGGGTTTACGAGGGGCTTCTCGGCATTCTCGGCAATCTTCTTCTTCTTCCTAGGGGGAGCCATGGCAGGAGCGCCAACGAGAAACAACAACAACGGGTTATATAAAGAAAAAAGCGCGACCTCTAGCGGTCGATTTAACAGAGTATTTGTATCTATGAAATATAATTTTAAATAAAATAATATTTTTATATAACATATATAGATGGCACGCCTTATGTTTAACTTGAGGTTGTGTTACAGCGGGTTGCTCTCTGTTCCAACCATGGGAAGCAATCATCGTGGGTGCAGGAGGATCCCTCTTTGCCAACTCTCTAAGGGTGGGACTAGAAGCGGCTGGATTAGATGATGCCGTGGGGGCTGTTGCCGTACATGGGGGTGGTGCTATCTGGGGGCTGGTAGCTGTGGGGTTGGTCGTTCCCCCGGGCGGTCTCTTCAGGGGTGGTGGACCCTGGCTGCTGATGGTACAGCTGCTTGCTGCCTGTGCCGTGACAGTATGGGCGGGATCTGTCACTTTCATCGCACTCAAGGTACGCCCCATCTTACTTTGAACGTTTCACGATTTTGCGTGTCATTCTTGCGCAAGGGGCTATGCTAATCTTCTCTGTATCGTTCCAATTTTAGTAGTTGTACCCTACTTAGATAAAATTTACTCTGAGGCTTGGATTCAGCTCGTGTGTGTTTAACGACTCCAAGAAGGCGAAAGCTCCTTTGAAAGTTTAAAAATTGAAAAATGTTTGTTACAGTAACTGGAGGATGCTTTATTTCTTGAGTCATTTTCGAGATTCACCTTGATCCTCGTTGCCGGTACCAAGCCCGGATGAAAAAGGAGGAGGGAGAGCAGTAACAAGCTCACTAAAAAAACTGTGCTCAGCTGGCCCGGCTGATAGTACCCTGTAAGGGCTCCTGATCCAGGGATACAGGATGAGCAGCGTTTGTACTCCATGTTAGGAGCGGCTGCACATGGCGTCTGTTCCTCATGTCAGAGGCGGCCATTTCTTTTGGAGCTAAGTCGACCTGCCACTGAGTAGTGCTCCCAGTCTTAATGACAAAGGCATTCTACTTCACCCAGTGTGGAGATAAGGAAGAAGAAGACCTTGATCCTCGTAATCAAAAAGAAAGTGTCCAATGGCTCCATCATCATTATCAGATTCACAAAAAGGGCACGCTGTTCCTTTGAACGTTTTAGAATTGAAAAATATTTGTAACTGGAGGATGCTTTATTTATTGAATAATTTTCAAAAAGAGTAAAAAGAGTGTCCAATGGTTCCATTAATATCAGATTCACAAAAAGAACACGCTAGATAATCTATTTTAGCAATTCTGTTCGAAAACGCTTTGATCCAAGTATGGGCATTCACTAAGCCTACTGTACAACGCGAGGATAAGGACAATAAATTATTTCTTCTTAAATGTAATGGTGAAAGAACTAAAAACTAATGAAAAAAAGTGAAAAACTAATGGGGAAAGATTATTTTGGTCTTTGATTCAAATTTGTTTCTCTCAGATTGACCAGTTTTTTTCTTTAACCTTTCTTTTTAAAAATGATCCAGGAGCAAATTTATATGTTTTAGGAAGACAAAATAATGTCGCGTTCCTCCCTTGCAAGCTTATCTGCCTTAATGTAAGGAGACGCCTCGGACAACCACTTTGCAGCACCTCTTTTATCACTTGAATATATGTGGTCGTACTGGTGGAACGAGATGGAAATGTCCATGCGAATCGAGTCGCGTGGTCTACTACAACATGCAGGTAATTTTTTGCACTACCATATCTAGCAAACCCGGCTATAGTGTCCATAGAGACCAGATCGAATGGCAGTGGGGATTCTGGCAATTCACCCAACTCTCCATACTTCGGTCCTTTTGGGGTTTTGCTCAGTTACTTTAATTAATTGTGCTTATGATGTTCAGTACATCCACAATGAGTTTATTATTGTAGTTCTGAGATTATTTACAGATGAAACTACAGCCTTGTTGTTCAACTTAACAACAATATTTAGGTGTTCATGCAGTGAACTCTAATTCTAAAGTGCTCTAATTAAGGCTATCACTTTAGCCAGAAATATAGAAGATTTGGTTGAAAGGGAAAAGCTAACTTGTTTTTCTGGAATATTAACAATTGAAAAGTTTCGAAATATTCTGCAAACTTCACCATCCTTAATTAGAACTACCCGTGTAATAGCACACATCATATTGAAGGAATTCTGTTATATATATATATTTTTTTTAAGTTTAATTATTTTTTTTTTCTTCCACAAACTCTGCCTTTGCCGGTCCCAAGCCCAGATGAAAAAGGAGGAGGGGGAGCAGTAAGAAGCTCGCTAAAAAACCTGGGTTCAGCTGGCCCGGGTGATAGTACCCTGTAAGGGCTCCTGATCCAGGGATACAGGATGAGTTTTTACTCCATGTTAGGAGCAGCTGCACGTAGCGTCTGTTCCTCATGTCAGAGGCGGCCATTTCTTTTGGAGCTAAGTCGGCCTGCCACTGAGTAGTGCTCCCAATCTTAATTACAAAGGCATTCTACTTCACCCAGTGTGGAGCTAAGAAAGAAGAAGACGATTTTTCCCACAGAGTATGATATGTAAGATCACAAGTAAATAGGCGCTAACCGTAAGAAGAAAAGTTTCTCTTTGTTTTTGATGTTATAAGTTTATCTTTTATTTTGTTCTTTTCTTGTAAATCAATAATATTTGATTAATCTTCTTGGAATCAGTTTCTTTAAAAGTCTAAGCAAAGTCCACAAATTCTTTAAATATACATTCAATATTTAAATATACATACTAAAAGGTATGCAACTTTTAAAGTTCTGTGTATGAGTGTGTATTTGAATAAATTTTAATGAAAGAATGAATTTGCTTTCGGAAATATCTCGGCAATTATATTTTACAAGAAATTCCCTTAATTTATATACTCTAATAAAGCAAGAGATCAAAAACACATATAAAAATAAGAACAGTTGAATAATTGAGGGTCTATGGAATTGTCATTAGCAAGGTATTGATCTGTTATCGATTAATGAGGAACTTTTTCTCCAGTATTGATTAATTGAGACATGATTTTTAGATGAGGACATGAGTTCTTTAAAAAAAAAGAAGATACAGTAGAACCTCCTTGTGAAGGACACCTAATTGCAGAGCCAAAGTGTCCTTTAGATAGAGGTATCCTCTTACCGGAGAGTTGCTAAATAGTAAAAATGGTAATTTTGCAATTGAAAACTGTTCTTTGTGGAGAGATGTCCGCTAGCGGGAGGTTCTACTGTATCTGAAAAAAAATAGTCAATAGTATATAGACAGATAATACAAATATCTAATATAATATTTAAAAAACAAGCGTAGCTATTCAATTAAAATCAAACTACTGTAATCTTATACACCTATCCCCCGATTTACACGGTACTTGTTCTACACGTTTTCGCTTTTACACGGTTTTCCAAATAAGTTTTTTTTTTGTTTTTATCGCACTATACTAAATTCTACTGTGATTGAACACATACGCTGTGTACACACCTCACGAGGAATCCCGAGCTTATGTGCTGACTTGCTGCACACGCACACTGTGTCTGTATTTCTTCGCATAAATTTTTTTAATTTTCGATTTACACGTTTTTCTCAGGAACGTATCTACCGTGTAAATCGGGGGATAGGTGTATATTAATTTAAATTATATATATATGAATTGTATTTTTTTTGGGGGGGGGGCTTCTTTTTATCGCCTCATTTATGTTTATCTGCAATTCAAATCGCGATTTTTTAATGTTCTGAAGAGTTTTTTACTTCTTCAAGACATAGAATCCGAGAATCTTGTAATTTATCGCCTAGGAGAAGGAGTCTGCCGAGCCTCTGGGAGGCCGCGGCCAGCGTCATTGAGCTGGACCTCAGGGTTCTGCGGCCAGCCTGCCTGAGGTCTCTTCGTCTTCGAGGCGACAATAGGTTCCTGCGGCCGCCAGACCTACTGGCTCCCGAGCACTGGCTACAGTCGTCTGTCGGGGACTTCTCGGATGGCGCCCCTGCCCTAACGCGGCCCGCGCTCCTGGACGCGCAACACCTGGGGGCCTTCTGCCAGCGTCTCCTGCAGGAAAACGCCAGCTCCAGCTATCATGTGGAGTACGAGACGGAGACCATCGTCCTGCGGGGTTCGGCGACCCTCATTACCCGCCTAACCAGCCAGAGGGCGCGCCGGGCACTGGACTCGGCACGGCTGCAGGAGCATCCTGTTACCGAACTTGCTGCGCGGTGTACCGCTACCGTGGATGTGCCCCGCTCCATCCCCTGGGCCGACCTGCGTCGCAACTGCTTCTCGGGGAACGACGCAGACATCGCCCTACGGCTAGCCCTCCACGCGCTGCCACATCCTGACTATCCTGCCTCGAGGCGTGCCAACTGTGCCGCCTGTGGGTCAGCGATGGGTCGCTGACCCACAGATATTGGAGTTGCCGAGCTGTGCGACCTCTGCTCTGGAAGCTGTTCACTTCCTGTGACTTACACTTGGATCTTCAGGCATGGTTCTTCGGCGTCGGCCTCCATTCCGAGACAGTGAAACTAACCAGTGTAGCGAAGGCTACCATCTACAAGTACCATCTTGGTCTAGAAGTAGGTAACACCAGCTAACATCTCGACCTGCCCACTCTGTGGGAAAGAACTCTCGCAGTCCATCAATGGCGGTGTCTCTCCCGCGGTGGGCGCCACCAATGACGACATTGTATATATTTTTATATATATATGTATATTTATCAATTTTATAGTTTACATTTATTTATCTAGTCTCATTTATTTTATTTGACATATCGGACGCGATATCCCAGCTTGGGATACTTGTGCCTAAATACATTTTATCAACCTATATACAATTCATTTTATATACAATTTAATAACAGGACTAAAAACATAATTAAAAGTGAAAAGTTGGTTTTCTCAAACAGAAGAGAAAATCTAAAATGAATTTACAAAAATTATCGAATTTTACATAAGTGTCTTTTTTATATACAAATTCGCAAATTTCTTCGATGGGATAAAAATGATTACTTCTGTAGCTGTGAAAGAATAGACATTCTATCAATAACATCAAGACCAATAGTCTTGGTTTTGTTTTCCACAAAAGCAGCTAGGATCATCCGTTGCCCCGATTTTCGACAGAAATTCTACAAAGTCTCATTTATTCGTATTAATATTTATTTTATATTTTATGTTATATAATCTCATATTAATGATGTAATATAGTTTCAATCTCTCTCACACACACAACACAATAAAAGGTTTTCTTGCCATTGTAACTCCTATTCATTTATTCCTATGATATTCGTATTCTAGTTACTTCAATACAGAGTTTGGTGCACAGACTATGGATCTAGTCGGAGTGTCAGTACGAGCCGAGCACCAAGATGAAATCACAGGAGCTGATGTCACAGAACATGGACTCAATCCTCCAGGTCCTTCATGGTCTGATGACTGGGTCGGTCCGAAGATCCAAGCTTCCTTACCCTGGAGGAAACGGGTGGACCCTGCCGAATAATTTGTAGAGATACCAAACCTGTTACGTTGTTAGACCATGTTGCCATTTTGTAGGGTCATCCACCTTGATTTCCTCCTTCTTTGTGTTGTATATGTTTCCCTAAGCAGGCTTACATAATAAAAATTGTTGTGTTTTAACTTTAAAAGCACACAAAAAATATAATAAACTTGAATTTGTTTATTCAAGTATCAAAAAAACAAAGCTTTACATATAGAACAAATAATAATGAAGATGAAGAAAAAAACATTTTAGGAAAAAGGCAAAAACAAAAGTACTGGTCAAAAGAAACATTTAAAATCACAGATTAATATCTTCAATAAAAATAAAGTATCATAAGGATAGAGGTTGCCTGGCCAGCATTCATAGTTCTATGAAAAATAGACACTTCGGCCAGTTAGAGTTTTTTATTTTTCTCAACGTTTCGACAAAAATCTTTTGTCTTCGTCAGGAGAAGTAAATAAAAATAAAGCATTTGGCAAGGCGTTAAAAATTGTTCTGTAGAAAAAAAAAGTAAATAAAAAGTTAAATAACCAAATTGGCCATTGTTGTTCTTACCTTCACCTGTATTATCTTTCAATACTGTGACTGATGAACTTAGAGTGATCAAGAAAAAAATAATATTTTTAGCATCTTCTCTAAAGACAAGGTAATAAGACCAAATCCAAATAAATAAATAGTGTGTGACATTTTGGTAACAACGCTGTTACCGAAACGATGCACGCTATTTATTTATTTGGATTTGGTCTTATTACCTTGTGTTTATAGTCTATAATTCAAATTTTATAAAGCACAATTTGGATTATAGATTATAAACACAAGGTAATAAGACCAAATCCAAATAAATAAATAAATGGTGTGTGACGTTTCGGTAACAGCGTTGTTTACACAGTCTTGTTTATACACTTGATAACAGTAGCTATTTGAAACATACTGTGATATTTTTTTCTCATTCAGTTCTTTTGTTTGAAGATGGTAACAACGCTGAAACATCACACACTATTTATTTATTTGGATTTGATCTTATTACCTTGTGTTTACCTTTTAAATGTATTATGTTTATTCATTGGGGCTTCCTTGTAGTTGGTGATCTTCAGTCTTCACGACATTTCTGTCAAATCTCTTCGGTCCTCGCTCCAACGTTCAAAGCAATGTGCCGTTACAGTGGTGTATGTATCAAATATAGAGAGAGATATTTATAACCCTGGGAGGTTCCTGGAGTACAGAATGCCAACTACCCCCGGAATATCTCATGGACTGCTGCAGAGTACTTTTACTCACATCAGATATTGCAACTCTACCTTTGCTGGTCCCAAGCCCGGATGAAAAAAGGAAGAGGGGGAGCAGTAACAAGCTCACTAAAAAACCTGGGTTCAGCTGGCCATGCTGATAGTAACCTGTAAGGGCTCCTAATCCAGGGATACAGGATGAGTCTGTACTCCATGTTAGGAGCGGCTGCACATGGAGTCTGTTCCTCATGTCAGAGGCGGCCATTTCTTTTGGCGCTAAGTCAGCCTGCCACTGAGTAGTGCTCCCAGTCTTAATGACAAAGGCATTCTACTTCACCCAGTCATGATGGTTGTCAAACAGACACCATCAAGGGTTACAACTTGATATCCTAATATGATTGAGTGGAGATAAGAAAGAAGAAGAAGAGGTATTGCTGAGTTGAACCAGTTAACCAGGAAGTTCCATGCTGAGTGTGGCCATAGATGTAGGTTTGAGATGGGTCAGTCCAAGTAGGATAGCTGTTTGCATTCTGTCTCAGGAAAGCTAGACAGCTAAATCTGAGAGATACTGTTTTTTTTTTTTTGCTTATCCCTATTACACATAGTACAGGCCATTATAATCATGGTGGGTAGAAGTAGATGACTGCTTTTACTGTAAGTGTACCACATGTCTACACATGTGAAAAGCAGTTTGACTTTGCACTTACAAATGTGCCAGATCCACTTTGGTTACTTGTATTCGCTGGTGGGGTTGGACTTTTGCAAGAACCAGGGGCCATTGGAGCATTTTTTTTTTATATCAGAAAAAAAAGTGCCTAATGGAGGAATCGAACCCAGGTCGTAGTGGTTGAAAACCAACAGTTTAGACCATCCTTCCACCGACTCCCCCCAAGATACTGTGTTTCTTTCTTCTTATCTTATCCCCATGTGTAAAGATTACATGAATTCCATGAGTTCATGATCTCATGGAATGGGGTGCAGCTTTCATTGATCATGGCACCATGATCAAGACACACTTTGGTGAAAGTCTGACTTTGCCTGTAATTTGAGGCCGTTCCTAACATGGAAGCAGACCCAAGATACTGTGTTTTTTATATAGTTGTGGTTGTTTTTTATCCCCTTGTGTAAAGATTACACAGATACCATTAGTTACTGCTCCTCAAGCTTCTATGTATAGTAATAAAAAAAAATACAACAACAACTTTTTATTCAAATCTTTATTGTATCACAAATTCCTTTATAAAAATATTATATGTTTTAAATATATATACATAAATATAGTGTTAAATTAAAAAATATATATGTTTTTAAAATTTAAAAAGTTTTTAACTTGATAATAAAATATTAAAAATAAATTTAAAAAATTGAGCATTAAATAAATAGTTTTATATATTAATATAAAGAGACTATATATATAAAATAGAAGAAAGGAAGGAGAGGTTTAAAACTCTTAGTTCCACCTCAGTCAAGGTCCTGGAGAACACACACATATCATACAGTTAAAAGAGTCATAGTGAGACTTCATACAATACTCCAGTCAATGTATGATTATATGTATTATATGACAAAATCCCTTGGCAGAGCTGACTGCTATAGGGCGCGTCCCCAGGTGGCGGATAGGGGAACGACCTTCAGATATGAAGGCCAGCTGCGAAAGAAGCAGAATAACTCTGACAAATAAGCAGTCGCGGACCAACAGCAGCATTGTTAGAAGAGGAGTAGACCTCTTTAAAAATCCTGACTTCAACTGGCCCGGTTGATGGACCTCAGCAAGGGTCCCACTCCAGGGATACGGAGGAGCTGTGTCTGTACTCATGTTAGAGTCGGCAGCAAAGGCGTCTGCTTCCATGTTAGGAACGGCCTCAAACTACAGGCAAAGTCAGACTTTCACCAAAGTGTGCCTGGATCATGGTGCCATGATCAACGAAAGCTGCACCCCTATACCCCATTCCATGAGATCAGATGTTGATTTGCATGCTGCATCGCCCGTCGCGCAGAATAAACAGGGGCGCGTTCAGGACTTAGGTAGAGGGTTCTGTCCGATAAGTATAATACAGTCTCCACAAACTTCTAACTTTGCAGCTTCCAAGCAATTGAGCATTCTGCAGTGCAACATCAATGGATTGTGCTCAACAGCAACAAAAATAAAATTAGAAGAAATAATGGAAATAGCTGAAAAACAAAAGATACAAATTATAGCCCTACAGGAAACCAAATTAAATGAAAAGTACAATCTCAAATATAAAAACTACAATATCCTCAGAAAAGACAGAAATAAAGAAGGGGGTGGCCTTGCATTTTTAATCAAGAATTTGTACTATGAAGACATAGCCATTAATATTCCAAACACATCAGACCTCGAAGCCCAAGGTATCAAAGTCTACCTCAATCAAAACAAAACCATCAACATATTCAATATGTATCATCCACCAAACAATAAACTTATTGACGATGGAACAATGGCTCAATTTCTTACAGACAACACTATTATTGTAGGTGACCTTAATGCCAAACATCAACTATGGGGATGTTCCACGCCAAACCCAAGAGGCAAAATACTTTCAAACTTATTCGACGACAATGCCTTCATGTGCTTAAATGATGGGAATCCTACCCACCATTCCTACAGTTATAATACCGCACAAGCCCTTGATATAAGTTTCTCCAGTCCTGACATTTTCCACAAATGCAAATGGCAAATATTAAAAAGTATTGGAAGTGATCATTTGCCTATTTTGATAGAAATTAGCACCAAGACCAAAACCAGCTCAATTAAAGAAAAATTCTGGAACTTCAAAAAGGCTAATTGGAATCTTTACCAGCAAAACACCAATGAAGACTTTAGAAAAGCACCCACTAGAATAAAAGATCTGGAACAAAATTGGATATCTTTCAAAAACACCATTATTAAAGCAGCCAAAGTTTCAATACCAAGAGGTAATATTAAGAAATGGATTCCAAATTATACACACCAGGCAAAAGATATTCAAACACTTATAACTAAAAGAAATGAACTACAAAAAAAGTGCACCCAAAACCAAACAAATTGTAGAACTGAACTGAACATTGTGAATGCAAAAATAAAAAGATTATACGTAAATATGAAAAGGGAAAAATGGAAACAAACTTGTGAAAACCTGAACCCAAGAAACCCTAATACAAAACTTTGGCATTTGGCAAAACAAATTGACAGAGCCCAGCCACAAACTGAAAACACAAATATAATTAAGAATACAGATGGTACCCCAGCAACTAATGACAAAAATGCTGCTAATCTTTTAGGTAATTCATATCAAATAAGTAGTAAAATCAAATTTGAAATAAAAGATAAGAAAGTTGAAAAAAAGGCCCGAAAGATTATCCATGACTGTAAAAACGTCACTAGCACTCATAATATTTTCCATGAAAAAATCAATATGAAAGAGCTAGATTATGCATTAGAAAACACTGACCTAAACAAGACTCCTGGGCCAGATGGAATCCATGGCCAAATGATATCAAACTTGGGCAAAAATGGCAAAGAAAAACTTCTTGATATTTTCAATAACTCCTGGAAAACTGGAAAATTGCCTCAAGACTGGAAAACTGCAACAATAATTCCTATTAAAAAACTTGACAAATCTGCTGATGACCCAAAAAACTACCGACCTATCTCCCTCACAAGTATTTGCTGCAAATTAATGGAAAAAATTATACTCAGACGACTCACCTACCACCTCGACACAAGAAATCTCTTACCAAAAGAACAATATGGATTTAGGAAAGGACATGGGACAATAGACCAACTCTTATTTTTCACACAAAAGGTAAAAGATGCACAAAACAGAAAACCAACTAGCCACACCATAGCCGCTTTTTTAGACCTTACACAAGCTTTTGATAAAGTATGGAAAAACAAGTTAATTACAAAATTATACAAGCATTTCAAAATTGATGGAAAAGCTATCACTTGGATAAATGATTTCCTTAAAAATAGATACATCAGGGTCAAATATAATGGAACTCTATCTAAAACCTTCAAATTGTACCAAGGATTACCACAAGGATCAGTCCTTAGCCCAACTCTCTTCACCCTATTTATTGCAGGCATAGAAGAAAAAATTTCACATAAAACCAATATTGGACTATTCGCTGATGACATTATTCTATGGAGCAGCAATACTAACTGGAAAAAAGCTGAAAGGGATTTGAACAAGACTCTTTTCCACCTAGAAAAATTTGCTAATAAACATAAATTAGAATTTAACCCCCAAAAATCTGAAACCTGTCTTTTTACTACCGATAAGAAACTATACAAAATAAGACCAAAAATTATTCTGAAAGAACAACAATTGCAATATAATAAACATCCTAAATATCTTGGCTACACCCTGGATCCAGAAATTAACTCCAGTAAACATATTGAAGAAGTTATTAGAAAAGGAAGAGACCGACTAAAAATCCTGAAATATATTTCAGGAAGAGAGTGGGGAGCCGATGCAACCACACTAAAATTAACTTACACATCTCTAATTAGACCTATCCTGGAATATGGATATCAAATCTATGGTACAGCATCTGAAACAAATCTAAAATCACTGGAAAGGATACAACTAAGTGCAGCTAGAATTATTACAGGTCTTCGAAATACCTGCCCTAATGATATTGTACTTTACGAGGCCGACATTATGCCCTTAAAGGATAGAAGAAGCTACAATCTGCCAAAATATATAAACAAAATCAAGAGTTATGGAAACAAACACAGAACTTCCAAGTACATACTTAATTGGGAATCCAATTTAAGACTCAAAAAAGAAGGCCCTCTACACCTGGCCAAAAGAAATGAATTTTTAAAATATAAAGTGGAAAAAAATTATTTAGCAGAAAAAATTTCTCCATGCAAACCACTACAAAATGTTATTTTTAATGCCACTTTAAATGAGCCCACCAACAAACTATGCCAAAATCCAGAATACTTAAAACAATTATCATTAGAAATAATTAATAACATTCCTAAAAATGCAATAACTATCTATACCGATGGTAGCAGAGACGAGCTAGGACACACTGGCAGTGGCTGTCTCATCAAAACCACAAATGGCATTGAGAAAATGAACAGAAGAAACCCAGATTTTTGCTCAGTCTTCAGATCAGAACTTATAGCCATCTATGAAGCCTTAAAATCCATCAGAAATACTAATTATCAAGATATCTGGATTCTTACTGATAGTAGAAGTGCCATACAACACTTGAGTCACACAGGGGAACTCAGAGACAAAGTAAGCAGGAACATAATTGGTTATCTCCAAAAACTCTCAAAAACCTCAAAAATTCACCTTCAATGGATACCCTCACACGTTGGCATTGAAGGCAATGAAGCTGCTGATGTGCTAGCGAAAAAAGGCACAAAAGAACCCTTGCCACAGAAAAATAAACTTACTTTTAAAGAAATAGAAACAATAGCCAAAACAAAAATAAACAAGAACTGGAGGATCCCACCTAAGCACAGTTGGTACAGTGGAGTGAACCCAGGAGGAGCTCTGAACATCAGAAATAGACAGCATCAAACAACACTAACAAGATTTAGAACGGGCCATCTCAAGCCATTGAAGATAGAAAATAATAACAAAATTTATCCCACTTGCCCAAAATGTAGTTTGGTACGTGCAGCTCCAGAACACATTTTGGCTTGCATTAGATGCACTAAACAGGACCTTTGGGAGAGGCCGCTGCTCATCATAAAACAGCTCGAGGAGCATGAACTCATGGAATTCGTGTAATCTCTACACAAGGGGATAAGAAACAACAACAACATATGACAAAATGAGTTGAATACATTATATATATCAATACAAAATTTAAATTTTGTCTTTCTCAAACTAATGCAACGTTCAAGAAATTTTTTCTGAGAGATGTACCAAGCTTCATTACTCCTGATAAATACACTACTTTGTTCTTCACAGGCAAAGGACCCTTTTTAAGTTTTTGACTTGAGAGTTATAAATGATCCAACATGTGAATGCTGTCTAGATGTTGAAACACCATCTTTTGTTGGCTTGCCCTCTGACTAACCAAATTGTACTTGCTTACTTTGACATAATGCCATCTTTCTGTATATACTCAATCTTATGAAAACTTTGGCAAGTTTAGAGCTATTTGTATACAGATGTATAAATCACTACTAATTCATTGTGTAAATAATTAAAGATATATATGTAAATAATTCTAATATAGCACAATAGTCTGATAGTGCTTCTGGTAATAATAAAATAAAATAACCATTATTAAAATCCATTTTATGTATAGCATCCATGTAAAAAGTGTAATACAGTAAAACCTCCCTGTAAAGGACACCTAATTACAGAACCAAAGCGTCCTTTAGGGTGAGGTGTTCTCTTACCAGAGAGTTGCTTAATAGTAAAAATGGTGATTTTGCAAATGAAAACTGTCCTTTGTAGAGAGTTGCTCAATAGTCTTTTTTTTTTTAACTTATCCTTTTTGTCTAAATTAGACAAGATCTTGGAGGTCGTGTTCATAAAGAAGTTCAAGAACTCTTCTTGGTTCTCTGTACAGAGATCCTTTGTCCTTTCCAATACAATTTAGTATATGTTGGGGAGTGGCCTCTTCAGTTTTGTACCTAGTGCACATGGGGAAGCTTTTGCTCCCTCTTTATAGACTAGAGGGGCCGGTGACCAGATTTCCATCTGGCCAACTGTGTCGACTTCCTTCTGTTTAGTTGGAGGGTCTGTTTTTTGGGGTTTTCTATTTGGTACCAAGAATGATGGAAACTATCTCTATGGTTCCTTATCAGTTGTAGTTTCAGTTTGTTAATAGGGTCCCTTGCTGAAAGGTAGGTCTCGGAGTTCACCGCATCAGGATGTCCAGCTGCTCCTTCCTTTGCCAATCTGTCGGCCTCCTCATTTCCAGGGACTCCTACATGT
>CP092874.1:87135151-87161728 GCA_030710605.1 Cordylochernes scorpioides | reverse complement strand
ACTCCCAAGAAGAGTTTGCTCTATGGAAAGTACGATGATGAACTCATCAAGTTCAGGAAGGAACTGAGTGCTGAACAAGGTGAGTGGTGTTGACTACTGGCTGTAACATGTTGACATTCACCTGGGGACTGTAGCAGTCAGCTCTGAAGAGGGACAACTCTCTTAGTGCGCTCCTTAATCCTTTCCTATACTGCTGATTTCTCATAAAGACAAAGGAGCAAATGATACCTGCTGCACACAACGGCAAGGGGAATCTAATCACTTCTTGTTCCACTTCAACATTATTATAAAAGATATACATTTTTCACACGTGTTTCCATTCAAGCACAACTCTCTTAGTGTGCAACTCAATCCTTTCCTTAACTGCTGATATCAAAGGGGCAAATGATACATGCACACAATGGCAAGGGGAATCTAAATTATTGTTCCATTGTGTTTTGTGATTCCACCCATTTGCTGCCTATACAAAATTGAAAAACATTGAAAACTCTGAAAACACTATGGAATTCTACTTTGTTTTTGTGCAACACAATGACAAGGGGAATCTTAACTAACTTCTTGTTCCACCATTATTCATTGTGTTTTGTATTTCCATCCATTTGCTGCCTATACAAAATTGGAAAACATTGAAAACTGAACACACTATGGAATTCAACTTTGTTTTTGTGTAACACAATGGCAAGGGCAATATAACTAACTTCTTGTTCCACCATTATTCATTGTGTTTTGTTCTTCCAAGCATTTGCTGCCTATACAAAATTTAAAAACATTGAAAACTCTAAACACACTATGGAATTACACTTTTTGTGCGTGTTACTCCAACTGACCCACACTGTAACGTTGTTCCAGGCAAAGATGTAATAGCATTAACATTTTTTTTGTACCGCATCTACACATGTCTGAAAACCAGTTAGCTCTCACATTGAAAATATCATCCATCAACTTTGATAGATGCATACAGTAGAACCTCCATGAGAAGACACTCGCGCTAGAGGACACCTCTCCACAAAGGACAGTTTTCATTTGCAAAATAACTATTTTTACAATTTAGCAATTCTCCGGTAAGAGGACACATCTCCAAAAAGGACAGTTTTCATTTGCAAAATAACCATTTTTACAATTAAGAGGACACCTCTCCACAAAGGACACTTCGGCTCTGCAATTAGGTGCTGTCCTTTACAAGGAGGTTCTACTGTATTTTAATTACAAATTGTTCACCTTTTGACTAAGCCATGTTGATATATTCCAGAAGGAATTTCAAGCCCATTGATATCAAGTGATGGTCAAAAGGTAAGTTGATTTTTATCTCCCCATGTTCTTTTTAACCTGTCAAACAATATGAGAGTAAAAAAACTAAGCTTAAAATGATACTTGCACAAAAATTGTTTTATGAAATGCTGTTACTCCATTTGAAAAGAAAGGCTGAAAGATTAAAAAGTTTTGTTGTTGTTAGTGTCCACCAAGTTTTTGGTTACTATATGGACAAATATTAGGTTGTCCCAAAAGTTTGTGTTTTTCTCAAACATTGTTACCCAATAGTAGAATAATTCTTCCTGGAGTGAACTTATACGATAATAACAAGGCGAAGGAAGACGAGTATCTTTATTGGTGCATAAGAGCAAGCTTTCGGGCAAAAGCCCTTCGACTGGCAAGATATAACGAGACAGTGTCGTTATATCTTGCCAGTCGAAGGGCTTTTGCCCGAAAGCTTGCTCTCATGCACCAATAAAGATACTCGTCTTCCTTCGCCTTGTTATTATCGTATAAATTGTTACACAATATTATTACGGCGAATACATAATAATACTATTACTTTATACATAATACAAAGACATTATGTTGTTGTTGTTTTTCTTATCCCCTTGTGTAGAGATTGCACGAATTCCATGAGTTCATGTTCCTCGAGCTGTTTTATGATAAACAGCGGCCTCTCCCAAAGGTCCTGTTTAGTGCATCTAATGCAAGCCAAAATGTGTTCTACAAAGACATTTTACATAACGGCAAATAATATTGGTATTTCAATTTTTTTGCAAGTGTTTAAAAACATATGGGACAACCTTGTATTATCCAATTGAATCTGTTGGTGTCACTTGCAACTCATCTAGTGACCTTCCTGTAGCTTCCTTGACTCCTTCAAGCCAGCTCATTGGAGGTCTTTCTCTCTTTATTCTTCCTCCTTCGGTTTTTACATCATCTTTTTTAATCTATTTGCTCTCAAGAGGTGTCTCAAATAGGTAATACTTTTGTTTTTGATTTTGAAAAGAATGAATTGTAAGGTTTTATAATTCTATTTATCATTTTTTGTTGAAAAATAAATGTTTCCTCATTCCATCATTATTTCTCCCAAGCCTCTTCACTTTGCAACACTCTTGTTGCATGGACCAGGTCCTGTTTGTTTAAACAAACAGGGAAATAGCCTAAATGATGATTCTTGAGTTTATAGAGAGATGCAACCAGAATCTTTACTCTTTATTAACAAGCAATACTAGAACTATATTCAAGAGAATTTTTGCCACAGAAAAATAAACTTACCTTTAAGAAATAGAGACAGTTTCCAAAACAAAAATCAACAAGAACTGGAGGATCCCACCTAAGTACAGTTGGTACAGTGGAGTGGACCCAGGAGGAGCTCTGAACATCAGACAGCATCAAACAACACTAAAAAGATTTAGAACAGGCCATCTCAAGCCATTGAAGATAGAAAATAATAACAAAATCTAACCCACTTGCCCAAAATGTAGCTTGGCACCTGCAGCTCCAGAACACATTTTGGCTTGCATTAGATGTACTAAACAGGACCTTTGGGGGAGGCCACTGCTTATCATCAAACAGCTTGAGGAGCATGGACTTATGTAATTCATGTAATCTTTACACAAGGGGATAAGAAACAACAACAATAGGACTAAATCCAAACAAAGAGACTTCTCCAAGCTCTATCACCCAACTGTCCCCTTCCTGACCAGCTACAGCTCCAGCAGACTAATCCATTTGGCTACGCAGAAATTCTTCTCTTGTCTCAATGGCTCTGTCACTGTTGCTCTCAAGAAGCATCCCACTCCGGAAAAACATTCCATACTGATCCTGAGCTAATCTTTAGATACTTGCTGGCATAGTCTTGCAGAGAATGGTTTTCTTCTTCTTCTTTCTTATCTCCACTCAATCATATTAGGACATCAAGTTGTGACCCTTGATGGTGTCTGTTTGTCAACCATCATGACTGGGTTAAGTAGAACGCGTCTGCCTTTGTCATTAAGACTGGGAGCACTACTCAGTGGCAGGCCGACTTAGCTCCAAAAGAAATGGCCGCCTCTGACATGAGGAACAGACGCCATGTGCAGCTGCTCCTAACATGGAGTACAAACGCTGCTCATCCTGTATCCCTGGATTAGGAGCTCTTACAGGGTACTATCAGCCGGGCCAGCTGAGCCCAGATTTTTTAGTGAGCTTGTTACTGCTCCCCCTCCTCCTTTTTCATCCGGGCTTGGGACCGGCAAAGGCATGGTTTTCTGACTTGAAAGATGCTCAGATTTCATCCCTTTGTCCTGATGCCTATTTTCAGAAAGCCCTGTGGCTAACCTCACTCTCACAGGAATACTGCTTGTTTACTGACATTTTCCTACTTGAGTTGTGCCCTCAAAGAGGGAAACCTAAGCTTTCTTTTACACTCATGGACGAGACAAGTGTGCTTCATATTTTAAACATGACTATTTCTTATTTGCTCATATAACAGTTGTTGTTGTTATGTCCAATGTAGAGCTTTAGATATCTCCGTGCATCTCTATCACAGCAGTCACAATGTCCACTATCTTGGGTGTGTAAAGCTGCTGCTCTGGGTCCATGACAATTTTCTGCATGGCTGCGGCCATTATATATCATTGGATTTCTCATATATGTAAATTCGAGCTTTCCCCTTTTTAATAAATAAAAAATATATACATGCTAGAAGGTACAACTTCCTCAAGTTTTGTCCATGAGTGTTTTTTTTTTGCTTATCCCTAAGCACACATGGTACAGGCCATGATAATCATGGTGGGTAGTTAGCGACTGCTTTTACTGTAAGCGCACCACACGTCTACACATGTGAAAAGCAGTTCATCTTTGCACTTACAAAATGTGCCAGAGGCCCGTTTGGTTACTTGCACTTGCAAGTGGGGTTGGACTTTTGCAAGAATCGGGGGCCATTGGAGCATTTTTTTTTTAAACAGAAAAAAGTGTCCAATGCGGAAATCGAACCCGGGTCCTAGTGGTCGAAAACCAAACGGTTTAACCAGCCTTCCACCGATCCCCCCTGTCCATGATTGTACTTCATCTGTATGTGTGTGTCAATATTTCATTTGACATTTTTCCCCCAAAATGATTGTTCTGAAATATATGTATGTTACCAACTCTAACCTATAAAAACTCACAGGGTATATATAAAAAGGAATATTATCAGAGACCAATGATGGTTAATGAATAATATTTTAAAGGTTTTCTTTCACTTTATCCCAAAGAATGATCTTAAACAAAGTTATTTGGCACAATTTGGATTATAGATTATAAACACAAGGTAAAAAGACCAAATCCAAATAAATAAAGTGTACAGTATTTTTGTCTGAAGATGATAACTACGCTGTTACCGAAACGTCGCACACTATTTATTTATTTGGATTTGGTCTTATTACTTTGTGTTTATGATCTTAAACCAAGTTATTTGGCGCTCAAATAAAACCATTATTCTACTAATCTGATATTTCCTTGTTCATAAAATTGAAATATTTGGCAGTGTAGATGTTGAGGCATTGTTTCATCATTTGTGATTGTCAAAACATGGTAAAAATTGGTCTCATGTTGAACTTGAAGGATGTCTGTAACATATTAGATAAATATTTATTTAATTGTTTTTGCACAGAGTTAATGATGATAATTATGTGTATATAGAAATCATTGTTAACTATGTTTGTTGTTTGCATTGAAAATAAATCTTCTTCTTCTTTCTTATCTCCACTCAATCATATTAAGGTATCAAGTTGTGACCCTTGATGGTGTCTGTTTGACAACCACCATAACTGGATGAAGTAGAATGCGTCTACCTTTGTCATTAAGACTGGGAGCACTACTCAGTGACAGGCCGACTTAGCTCCAAAAGAAAATATTTTCAAATCTTCTTGCTAGATTATATTGCAGTGTAGATGTTGAGACATTGATTCATCATTTAATATTGTCAAAACTTGGTAAAAATGTATTATATTGAACTTGAAGGATTTCCAATGCTGTGATGTCCAGCCTGCTGCCTTTACTCCCAAGAGAAGTTTGCTCTATGGAAAGTACGATGATGAACTCATCAAGTTCAGGAAGGAGCTGAGAGCTGAACAAGGTGAGTGTTGTTGGTACTTCCAAGTTGTCATCACAATACCATTTTATATTGTTTCAAGTCAGAGTGGAATCTTTGGGTATGGAAGAGGGCTGTCATTTCTTGTACAGCTAATGTAACAAGTAGTTACTTGCCTACCTTTGATCTTTCCAAAGTCAAAATTGATTTGATAAGGTATACAATTTGGATTATAGATTAGAAACACAAGGTAATAAGACCAACTCAAAATACAGTTAAACCTGTCTATAGTGCCCCCTCGAAATAGTGCCTTCCTCTCTATAGCGCCTGATTTTAAATACGTAGTACAATCCAATTTACATTAAAAGTGACCTATCGATAGCACCCCCTCTCTATAGCACCCTATTTTGGGGAGTCCCAAGAGGGGTCGCTATAGACAGGTTTAACTGTACCTAAATAGTGTGTGAAGTTTCTGTAAAAGTGGTGTTACTGAAACGTCGCACACTATTTATTTATTTGGATTTGGTCTTATTACCTTGTGTTTCAGAATTGACTTTTTAAATCTGTGTATTACTTGCTGCTTTTTAATTTTTTTGATGGATATGACTTTTGACAGGACTTTAGTCAGATCTCTCATTACTCCGATATATTTTAACAAAGGAAAATTTTTTTCAATCATTATTTATTTAAAACATTTTCTCTCAAAATGTGTTTTATATATTAAAAATAATTGAGAAGTTTTTTTTGCATAAAACCCTTCTTTTGTTATTGATAAATCACAATTTGGATTATAGATTATAATATAAGAAAATAAGACCTAATCCAAATAAATATATTAGTGTGTGACGTTTTGGCAACAGCATTGACACCATCATCAGACATAAATGGGATTATTCTTGAAAAGATTTATTCTTTAATCTGATGATAGTGATAATGCTGTTGCCGAAACGTCATACACTAATAAATTATTTGGATTAGGTCTGTTGTTGTTGTTTCTTATCCCCTTGTGTAAAGATTACACGAATTCCATGAGTTCATGCTCCTTGAGCTGTTTTATGATGAGCAGCGGCCTCTCCCAAAGGTCCTGTTTAGTGCATCTAATGCAAGCCAAAATGTATTCTGGAGCTGCAGGTGCCAAGCTACATTTTGGACAAGTGAGGTAGATTTTGTTGTTATATTCTCTCTTCAATGGCTTGAGATGGCCTGTTCTAAATCTTGTTAGTGTTGTTTGATGCTGTCTATTTCTGATGGATTAGGTCTCATTTTCTTATGTTCTTTTCATTGTGTTACTCCCGGGTTGATAAGTCTGAAAGTTTGAGGTATAAAAATGGTACAAGAACCTTAACTCTGGATGCTTTATTCTTCTTCTTTCTTATCTCAAAGCCATGATAATCATGGTGGGTAGTTAGCGACTGCTTTTACTGTAAGCGCACCACATGTCTACACATGTAAAAAGCAGTTCGACTTTGCACTTACAAATGTGCCAGAGCCTCGTTTGGTTACTTGCACTCGCTGGTGGAGTTGGACTTTTGCAAGAATAGGAGGCCATTGGAGCATTTTTTTTTTTTAAACAGAAAAAAGTGTCCAATGCGGGAATCGAACCCGGGTTGTAGTGGTCGTAAACCAAACGGTTTTAACCAGCCTTCCACCGACCCCCAGATGCTTTATTGATTTTGTTAAATAAAACTGTTCAATTTCTCTCTCCCCAGTGCAACATTGTTCAAAACATAACACCACTGAATAAAGAGAGAGACTACCTTTGTGTTGATATTTTCCAGCTTTTGTGTATATCTAACCATTATGTTATGTTTCAGCCCTCACAAGGTCAATCGATAAGGTATATTCTTTTATCTATCCCCATATTATATATTTATTATTATCTCTCTACTTTATATATTATTTTTAAATCTTAATTTACCATGTTTGATATACAGTTAAACCTGTCTATAGCGCCCCCTCTTGGGACTCACCAAAATAGAGTGCTATAGAGAGGGGGTGCTATAGACAGGTCACTTTTAATGTACAGTTAAAACTGTCTATAGCGCCCCCTCTTGGGACTCACCAAAATAGGGTGATATAGAGAGGGGGTGCTATAGACAGGTCACTTTTAATGTATAGTTAAACCTGTCTATAGCTCTTGGGACTCACCAAAATAGCGTGCTATAGACAGGTCACTTTTAATGTACAGTTAAAACTGTCTATAGCGCCCCCTCTTGGGACTCACCAAAATAGGGTGCTATAGAGAGGGGGGTGCTATAGACAGGTCACTTTTAATGTAAAATGTTTACATTTTAAAGTTTAAAATCGGGCGCTATAGAGAAGAAGGTGCTATTTAGAGGGGGCGCTATAGACAGGCTTAACTGTATAAGAAAAAGCGGATAATAGATGGTTTTTTTTTTTGTTTATCCCTAGTACACGTGGTACTGGCCATGATAATCATGGTGGATAATAGTTGGTGACTGCTTTTACTGTAAGCACACCCACATGTCTACACATGTGAGAAGCAGTTTGACTTAGCACTTACTAATGCCAGAGCCCCGTTAAGTTACTTGCACTTGCTGGTGGGGTTGGACTTTCGCAAGAATCGGGGGCCATTGAAGCATTTTTTTTTTTTTAATCAGAAAAATAGCTCAATGCGGGATTCGATCTGGGATCATAGTGGTCGAAAACCAACGGTTTAGACCATTCTTCCACTGACCCCCACATATGTTTTGAATGAATACAGTAAAACCTGTCTTTACTTTGAACTACTGTCAATCTTTGGAATGCAGATATCAGCTTGAATCAACAATAGATGTTTGTGTGAATTTTTATGAGAGTCTTTGATAAGAATAAATTCAAATAAAAAAAAATTGTGCAACGTTTCAGTAACAACGTTGTTACTGAAACGTCAAACGCTATTTATTTGTTTTTAGATTTGGTCATTTTGTAATCCTCTCTATTTATTCTTCTTGGAAAGTTGTATATATGGCAGAACTCGTACATTCTAAAAAAATTCTCCAATGGCCCTTTATGTCTTACAAAAGTCCAAACCCACCAGCGAGTGCAAGTAACCAAACAGAGGGCTCTGGCACATTTGTAAGTGCAAAGTCGAACTGATTTTAACATTGTAGATATGTGGCGCACTTACAGTAAAAGCAGTCGCCTACTTCTACCCACCATGATTATCATGGCCTGTACCACGTGTACTAGGGATAAGCAAAAAAAAAAACACCTCTTAATTTATAATGACTTTGTGTGATGGTAGAATCTTTATATCTCCCCACTACACAAAACCAAAGGTAAGTCTTTTTTTTTCTCTCTCTCCCTTTTTTTTAGAATAGTAATTTATCTTCTTGCTGTTGTTTATTATCCCCTTGTGTAAATATTACCAGATTTCCATGAGTCCATACTCTTCAAGCTGTTTTATGATAAGCAGTGGCTTCTCCCAAAGGTCCTGTTTAGTACATCTAATGCAAGCCGTGTTCTGGAGGTATCTCCTTGTATTTAATTTTAAAATTATAATTCCCAGATCAATTTACTCTGCTAAGTCTACCACCAGATGTTGTGACTTTCCTTTTATAAATCTATTGTTGTATCTTGTTGGCCAGCTCAAATCTTTTGTTGATATGTAAATAAGTTTTTTTTTTTCATTCTTCACGCCTTAAGTAAAGTACACTTTCTCAAAATTATGTATTTTATACACACTTTATTAGCACAATTAAAGCAAATTGTGATTATAATATTATTTTACCACGACTGCAATTTAAATACTCATGTATACCAACCTCAAGCAAATGCTCAATTCTCTATATCAATCAGTAAGTAATAATTTCATATCTCTATAATTCCAAAATCAACAGAAATTTTTTTTTTGTAACATATTGTCGCGTGTTTACCCTCTGGTTCTTTGCGACAACGCCGCTTCTTCCTTCGTGGATCACCCGCTCAGGCTCCCGTTGCTCCTCCCCGCGGCTTTTCCCCGCGGGCCACCCAAAGACTTCCTGAGTTCCACCTCTCCTGTGGAAACTCCCTTCTTCTGGCAGTATCTCTCGGCCTTACCACTGGTGGGGGGACACGAGAGACTTACCAGAAGAGTAGTAGCAGCAGCAGTAGCCTGGTGACGATGGCAGTGGCAGAGTAACGACAGGAGGCAGCACGCAGACTTGAAGCACTTTTTTATTGTCAAATATTACTAAACAATACATCTAAATAAAACAACAAACAATGTGTATTTACATGACCCTACATCCTGGGGCCAACACAAAAGCGTATTTACATCCAACCTCCCCAGGAAACGGGACCACAGCAGTCGGCGACTCCCACATCAGCCAGCAAGGGAATCCGGCGAAAGCGCCACCTATAGGCGGAGGTTGAAACCGTTTAGAGGCCTTACACGTAACACTGCCTCCCCCTCAAGGCGGATCGTCCCGATCCGGCCTCATCGCTTCCGTCGCCCCGATGTCACGCTTCTCGCTGGTGCCGCTTCTCTTGCTGGAATCGCCTTTCTCGCAGGAGCCAATCTTTCTCGCTGGAGCCGCCCCTCTCGCCGGAGTCGCCCCCCTCGCCGGAGCCGTCCTTCTCACCGGGATCGCCTCTCCCGCCGGAGCCGTCCCTCTCGCCGGAGCCTCCCCTTTCGCCGGTACCGCTTCTCACGCCAGAACCGCTTCTCACGCCGGAGGCACCTCTCATGCTGACTCAGCCTCTTATGCCGACTCCGCTTCTTATAGCGGTACCGCCTTTCGTGCCGGAGGCGCTTCTCATGCCGGCACCGCCTCTTATGCTGGTACCACCTTTCTCGCCGAGACCACCTCTCTCGCCAGGACCATTCATCCCGCCGGGTCTCCTCTCGCAGGTACCGCTTTTCTCGCTGGCACCGTTTCTCTTGCCGGGACCACTCCTCTCGCCGGGACCACTCCTCTCGCCGGGACCATTCCTCTCGCCGGGGGCACCGCTTCTCTCGCCGTAGCCGCTTTTCTCGCTGGCACCGCTTCTCCCGAGGGCACTGCTTCCCTCGCCGGTACCGCTTTTCTCGCTGAGGCCACTTCATTCGCGAGTCCGCGTGACGCAGATTCAAGGTCTGTCCAGGAGGCTCCTCAATCAGGCCCTCCACTCCACGCAATTCCCCCATGTTTCCCGGCTCGACTTCCAGTCCTCGGGACTCTGCCCGGCCCTCGCTGACATCATCCACAGCTGTCTCGGCAGTAACTGTCCCATTCTGCAAGTGGGCCCTCACCTGAGACAGCAGCCTCTCCATCTCTAAGTTTCTGCGAAGCCTTTTCTCTTCGCTTTCCTTTTCCAACAGAAGCAATTCCTCTTTTCTTCGACGCATTCTTTCCTCACTTTCCCTTTCCAACAGAAGCAATTTCTCTTCGCTTTCCTTTTCTAACCGAAGCCATTTCTCTTCGCTTTCCTTTTCTAACAGAAGCAATTTCTCTTCCATTCGGCGCTTTATTCCGTCCCACTTCTCCCGGTGTTCCTGCAGCCTCCGGTCGATTTCGGCCAGCGAATCCTGCTCAGAGGCCATCCCTTGGCCTCTCACGTCAATGGGCCTTTGTCAGCAACCCCCCAAAAAAAACTTTTTAATAAAAAAGCCCCCTGGTGACCTCCACGAGGAAGAATCCCACTTCTGACACCAGTTGTCGCGTGTTTACCCTCTGGTTCTTTGCGACAACGCCGCTTCTTCCTTCGTGGATCACCCGCTCAGGCTCCCGTTGCTCCTCCCCGCGGCTTTTCCCCGCGGGCCACCCAAAGACTTCCTGAGTTCCACCTCTCCTGTGGAAACTCCCTTCTTCTGGCAGTATCTCTCGGCCTTACCACTGGTGGGGGGACACGAGAGACTTACCAGAAGAGTAGTAGCAGCAGCAGTAGCCTGGTGACGATGGCAGTGGCAGAGTAACGACAGGAGGCAGCACGCAGACTTGAAGCACTTTTTTTATTGTCAAATATTACTAAACAATACATCTAAATAAAACAACAAACAATGTGTATTTACATGACCCTACATCCTGGGGCCAACACAAAAGCGTATTTACATCCAACCTCCCCAGGAAACGGGACCACAGCAGTCGGCGACTCCCACATCAGCCAGCAAGGGAATCCGGCGAAAGCGCCATCTATTGGCGGAGGTTGAAACCGTTTAGAGGCCTTACACGTAACAATATATATAATGTATGAAAAAGGCACCTTATCGTGCAACTGAAAGTTGCTGATGGCTTGTGCCATATATCGGAATAAATATCAATTATTCTCGTTGATTTTTTAATTATTCCAGAATTGGCCAAATACCCATTCTTGATTAATCAAGAAAAGCTAACCACGGACACGTTTCGGGCTGTTGGCCCTCATCAGCGTGGTGCAAGCTGTATCTCAACAACCAAAAAAAAACTGGTCATTCAGGCATCCTGAAAATCATGAAACGGGTAGTTAAGGCCAGAATTGCGTGAGACCGCGACACAATGTGAAAAAAATAGTACAAATGTGACATTGTACGTATGTGATATCCACGCTGATGAGGGCCAACAGACCGAAACACGTCCATGGTTAGCTTTTCTTGATTAATCAAGAATGGGTATTTAGCCAATTCTGGAATAATTAAAAATCAACGAGAATAGTTGATATTTATTCCGATAGATGGCGCAAGCCATCAGAAACTTTCAGTTGCACGATATGGAGATGCCTTTTTCATAATTTATGCACCTTATCCCAGTACAATATCACATTTGTTCTATTTTTTCATATATATAATAGTTGATACCATATTGTGTGTGCTCCAGGAAACTCCTCAAGTTCTTGTCAAAAGGTAAACTCTCTTCATACTCTTGTCTTTTATATATTGATGAGATCATTATGGGGAGTAAACAATCTTGGGGAGCCATGTTCACTAAGGGCCTATCTAATGGAGTCTTAGGGTCTTGGTTTCCATCAGGCTTGCTGTAGGGAGTGTTGCAGCTGTTGCCCAACATGTTGTATAATCTTCCGTCAAGGTGTGTTCCAATTGAAGGTGTAAAAGATAACTGGTTCTTTATAACTCTCACATGTTGCCTGTGTAAATGGTGGTCAACAGTCAATTACAATTTTAGCTGGTATCTCTGTGAGTGCTGTTTCTGGGATAAATAAAATAATAAAAATATAAATACAGTTAAACCTGTCTATAGCACTCCCTCTGAATAGCTCCTCCCTCTCTATAGCGCCTGATTTTAAATACGTAGTACGATGCGATTTACATTAAAAGTGACCTGTCTATAGCCTCACCTCTAAATAGCGCCCGATTTTAACTACGTAGTACGATGCGATAAAAGTGACCTGTCTATAGCACCCCCTCTCTATAGCACCCTACACATGTGAAAAGCAGGTTTAAAAGAATAAATTTTGATAGTGTTGTGCTACTCTTCTCTGAAAGTGGTAGCAATTCTGTTAACAAAACCTTTGTCGTACAAAGTATATTTGTTTGACCTTGTTTCTCACCTTTAGAATTATATGAAATTTGTATAAAGAGAAATTAAATATTCTGATAAAATATCATTCACTCTAAAATGTAAATATGTATATACAGTTAAACCTGTCTATAACGTCCCCTCTAAATAGCTCCTCCCTCTCTATAGCACCCAATTTTAAATATGTAGTACGATGCGATTTACATTAAAAGTGACCTGTCTATAGCACCCTATTTTGGTGAGTCCCAAGAGAGGACGCTATAGACAGGTTTAACTGTATATAATTTCTATTTATAAAGAGATAATAATTTCCAGTCATGTGTACCATCTGGTAGGCCACTCGTTGACACAACAATAAAATAAAATACTCCCTTGTATCAATATTAAGTAAAAATCTCGGGCCATAAGGGAAAAGTATCTTTTCAAAAAGCTTTAAATCTCTACCTTTAGGGCACGAACACCCTTCTATAGGGGAAAACATGGTGCACAAGGTTTTTTACCCTGTAGAAGGGTGTTTGTGCCAGAAAGCTAGAGATTTAAAGGTTTTTGGAAAGATACTTTTCACTGGAGGCCTCATATTTTTACTCTCATAAATATTTAGATAATAAAAAGGCATATATTGGATTGAATAGATAAGGCACAATTTGGATTATAAGATTATAAAACAAGGTAATAAGACCAAATCCAAATAAATAAATAGTGTGTGACGTTTCAGCGTTGTTACCATCTTCAGACAAAAGTACTGAATGAGAAATTTTATCACAGCATGTTTTAAATAGTTACTGTTATCAAGTGTGTAAACAGTAGCTATTTAAACCATGCTGTGGTAAAATTTCTCATTCAATACTTTTGTCTGAAGATGGTAACAACGCTGAAACGTCACACACTATTTATTTGGATTTGGTCTTATTACCTTGTTTTATTGGATTGAATAGAAATATTTATTAGGCAATATTTCAAGACTTTTTAAAGGCATTACATTTTATATAAGCAAACTCTGTGCCGCATAGCGTCATTATATTACAGTTACATTTAATTACACATAATATATACAGTAGAACCTCCCTTTAGCGGACACCCCGCTAGTGGACACCTCTCAACAAAGGACAGTTTTCATTTGCAAAATTACCATTTTTACTATTTAGTAACTCTCCGGTAAGAGAACACCTCTCCCTACAGGACACTTGGCTATGCACTTAGGTGTTGTCCTTTACAGGAAGGTTTTACTGTACTAATACATAAATATATACTGATTATTTCTAATACTACAAAGAAGGCACAAAAAACAACCTCAATATACACATTCCAAATTTTATATCGAGCAACATGGTTCTGTGGCTTACAAGGTGTGTCCAATAAATAATGAGACCGGTCAAAAACAAAGAAAAAATGAAATGATAATTTTTTTTTTAAAGTCTATTAAAAAAATAGAAAGCTTCAGCTACACTGAGGTATATCACATCACGTGATTGCGCGCGCAGTCGATAAATTGTAAGCTTGTAAAAAGAACGCCTTGCATAACAACTTCTAATTTGTAATGGATAGAAAATTTGAACAACACACATCAAGAGGTCCAACAATGGACAAAGAGGTTTTTGACTTGGCTGCAAAATGATTAATTTTGAAGACCTTTTAACCTTGAAGCAACCTTGGATATGAATTTTCTTCAGGTGGACTTTCTAAATCTGTTTGTGTTGTTGAATTTTCATGGAGATCTGAGTATAAGTAAGTGTGTGCAGAAACTTCAACCAATGGATAGTTCTATTTTTGTATCAATTTTAAATAGATTTTTAAAGATCTACTGATTATTTATTATTATGAAATCAAAGCCATCACTATAAAAATGAGGGCCACAGCCCAAAATCCCAAAACTTATTTTTCCAAATCTGAAATTGCAGCATCTTCTTTCATTGAAACGTCTGTGTTTTGACAAAGATAAAGAACAAAATGCATTGGTGAATGGGAGAGTTCCTCACATGTTTGTTTGTTTGTGTCATTGAACTTGAAGGATTTACATTGCTGTGGTGCCCAGCCTGCTGCCTTTACTCCCAAGAGAAGTTTGCTCTATGGAAAGTACGATGATGAACTCATCAAGTTCAGGAAGGAACTGAGAGCTGAACAAGGTGAGTATTATTGGTTACTGGATATATCATGTTAACATCTTCATTATAATGGTATTTTTTATAGCTACATAATTGTATGGGTTCGGTGAAAGGATGGTCTAAACTGTTGGTTTTCGACCACTACGACCCGGGTTCGATTCCCGCATTGGGCACTTTTTTTATTTGAAAAAAAAAGGCTCCAATGTCCCACGAGTGCAAGTAACTAAACGGGGCTCTGGCATATTTGTAAGTGCAAAGTCGAACTGCTTTTCACATTCTGCCTTTCAATACAGCAGCTACATTATAAAACTCTTGGATTCACCCGACCTCGAAATTAACCCTATCCTACAGTCTCCCCCAAATCATAGACTAAAATCAAGGAAGCCGATATGGTCCAGAGGAAACCAACTTCTCTCCCAAAATTTTAATATCTCAGAAGCATGGACAAATTCCTGGATCAGCTCCGATATCCCAAACAAGAACCTCATCACAAGCCCAAGTGTCAAGATCCCAGGTTTTTCCCTCCCTCGACGAGAATGGGTGCTTCTAAACCGCTTTAGGACAGGTCAGGGAAGGTGTGCAGAGCTGATGAAGTTATGGGGCTACACCAAAGATCCAAATTGTGCCTGCAACGTCCCACAATCAATGTCCCATATACTAGATGACTGCCCGCTGTACAAATTCAATGGAGGAATCTCCAATCTCCATTCTGTCACCCCGGAAGCCCTGAACTGGCTGAAGGCCTTGCCTCTCAGACTTTAATGACAGATATGCCCTCACTTCTTTTTTTCTAGATTTAATTCATTTTGTCTCCTCTCTAATTGTAAATACGCTGCTGTATCACCTCATAAGCATAAATACATGTGTAGAAATGTGGTGCACTTACAGTAAAAGCAGTCGCCTACTTCTACCCACCATGATTATCATGGTCTGTACCACGTGTACTAGGGATAAGCAAAAAAAAAGAAAATAATAATTCTTAGCATGTATGTTACTCTTCTCATTTTCAATATGGGACCGGAAAGTAATGAAATACCAAACATTTATATTGGCAAGATCATTGCAGTTTTAATGATTTAAATTAATACTCTCGGCCTGCAACCCCAAGACATATTATTGACTGTATTGACTCATCCATTGATGAGCTATACTCTTCTCCGACAGACACCATCAAAAATCTCAAGCTTTACAAGCTTGATACCTTAGTGTGATTGAGTGGACATAAGAAAGAAGAAGATGGAATAGTTGGTGGGTCTTCAATTCAATTATGTCCCCCATATATGGTAATCCAATATGGAAACATTGTAATGGTTAGATGACCACGACTTTTAAGTCCATAACATGTCCAAAATCTCATTCTGTCATGATTGGACATACAGTAGAAGCTCTATGTAAAGGACACCTAATTACAGAGTCAAAGTGTTCTTTAGAGAGAGTTGTCCTCTTACTGGAGAGTTTCTCTCTTTCTTATCTCAAAGCCATGATAATCATGGTGGGTAGTTAGCGACTGCTTTTACTGTAAGCGCACCACATGTCTACACATGTGAAAAGCAGTTCGACTTTGCACTTACAAATGTGCCAGAGCCCTGTTTGGTAACTTGCACTCGCTGGTGGGGTTGGACTTTTGCAAGAATCGGGGGGCCATTGGAGCATTTTTTTTTTTTTTAAACAGAAAAAAAGTGTCCAATGCGGGAATCGAACCCGGGTCGTAGTGGTCGAAAACCAAACGGTTTAACCAGCCTTCCACCGACCCCCTGGAGAGTTTCTAAATAGTAAAAATGGTAATTTTGACAATGAAAGCTGTCTTTTGTAGAGAGGTGTCCTTTAGTGTGAGTGTCCTCTCATTGAGGTTCTACTGTATTAGCCAGCATACTATCTTTCTGTCACATATTTGGCCTCACAGAATCCAGAGTTAGACTAGGTCTTGAAAATTTCTTTTTCACTTGACATAAAGGTGGGTAGAAGTAGGTGACTGTGTGTAAAAAAAGCAGATTTTGTCCGTGACCAATGGAATTTTAAATTTAAAAAACAATTCCAAAGCTCAACTGACTCGCAATGAGTGTTAACCCATCACAGTTTTTAACAGTCAAGGGCCATTTTACCACCAGTTTTACCTGGTTCCCAGAAAAGGAATCTTCCGGTAAAGCTGTGACATCAATTAGAATAGGTCCTCTGGGGATTGGTGGAAGGATGGTCTAAACCGTTGGTTTTTGACCGCTACGACCCGGGTTCGATTCCCGCATTAGGCACTTTTTTTCTGATAAAAAAAAAAAAAATGCTCCAGTGGCCATCACAGTTCTATCTTCTGTAACAGAAACCTACAGTTTTCATGATTGATCAATCATTGAGAATATTTTTATCTTGAGAAGAAATTGATATGGTTATATTTGAGAAGTGCATTCAGTGATAAATTATTTTTTTTTCTCTCTCAATTTGGTCCTTCACAATTCAATCAAAGAGGTAGCTCCAGAATGTGTAGTGTCACACACAGATACTACAAGGTAATAAGACCAAATACAAATAAATAGAGTGTGAAGTGGTTTATTTGGTCTTAGTACCTTGTAGTTCTAATCTCTAATCCAAATTGTGCCACACTCTTTTCCACCAGGGTTGTACTTGTTCAACATTATTATAAAAGATATACATTTTCACATGTGTTTCCTTTCAAGCACAACTCTCTTAGTGTGCAACTCAATCCTTTCCTTAACTGCTGATATCAAAGGGGTAAATGATACATGCACACAATGGCAAGGGAAATCTAACAACTTTCTTGTATTGTCATTGTGTTCTGTGTTCAATCCATTTTCTGCCTCTGTTGAAAAACATTGAAAACTCTGAACATCATATGTTTGGTTACTTGCACTCGCTGGTGGGGTTGGACTTTTGCAAGAATCGGGGGCCATTGGAGCATTTTTTTTTTTTTTAAACAGAAAAAAAGTGTCCAATGCGGGAATCGAACCCGGGTCATAGTGGTCGGAAACCAAACGGTTTAACCAGCCTTCCACCGACCCGCCTTTATGTAATCTTTGTATATATTAGTATAAAAACTTGTTAATCGGTACTACTAACTCTGGTAATGGTGAAAAATATCTGCTTTCTTAGAAAGTCTCAATTGTGGATAGTTATGGAATATCAGTTTGGTGTCTGATATTTGGAGATTGTGTCCAGCTCCCCGCTTCCACACACCTCAGCTACACAGAACCCACTCTACTCTACTCACCAGGAAGTATCCGGCAACCACTAAAGTCACCAGGGTGGGTGAAATCTCATTGTCTTCCACTAACAAGTGTAAAGCTGATGTTTTGAGTCAAATCCATCAATTAAGTTTATATAAAAGGACGTACCTGGATCTGTAAAGAAAGGAAAAAAAGTAATTTTTTTTTTTCTCAAAATATTTCGAGAGATTGCTCCCTTTTTATCAATTTATTGCACAGTTTACTGTACACAGTAAACTGTGCAATATTGTTGTATTCCAATTGATTACACACAGCGCTCAACGTTAATTATTATTTAATTAACTACAAGGTAAAGGGATTATATATAGATTAAATAGTAAACATGAAGAAAGAGAATAAGTCAGACGACGCCGCAGGTTACATCAACAGGAAGTGATGTCAGCTCCAGTGTTACCTAGCCAACCGTCCGCGGTTCAGCAAATAAATTGATAAAGAGGGAGCAATCTCTCAAAATATTTTGAGAAAAAAAAATTATTTTCCTTTCTTTACAGATCCAGGTACGTCCTTTTATATAAATCTCCAATATTTGCCACTCAATAGTGTATGTACTATGTTATCTCTCTCAAATAATTGATAAAAGATTTTTAAAACTATATACAGTAAACCCCCTCTATAGTGAACCCCAATGGGACAGAGCTTTTGGTTCACTATAGCCACGGTTTGGCCCTTTTTTTTTTAAACATTTCTAAATTTTTAGACCGTATAATTAAAGGACAGCCATACAAACAGGAAAAGGCAGCCACTTAATAATGGTCAGTTTGTTTTAATTCCCTGAATTGACCTATTTCCATACAGTAATGCTGATGAATGAATGATCAATAGTGTATGTACTAGGTATCTCTCTCAAACAATTTATAAAATATTTTAAAAACTATATACATTAAAAATAGAGCTTGAAATTTTGCCGGGATGATATCTTATATATATAAAAATTAATGTTTGTATGTTTGTCTGTTGGTTGGTCTGTATGTCCGGTATACAAATTCGCAGTAGTTCACTAATTCAAACCAAAATTTCCATACATAGGTAAAAAAAAACGAGGATGACGATAGGCTATTTTAAAAAATATATAAATCAATTATTAAAACTATATATTCAAATTATTCTAAATAGCTCACGAGCAGCGCCCTCTAGAACGCGGTGGATCTGATGGCGGGGCGCGCCCATTGGCCGCCTGCGAGCACGTGGCTTCCCTGTGCGCGCGCATGCGCCGGGAAGCCACTTGCTCACCGGCAGCCGACGGGAGCAGTCACTTGCTCGCCGGGAGTCAACGGGCGCAGACATTTACTCGCTGGCAGCCAACGGGCACATGTTTAATGTGTTTGAATAATACATTTAATCATGTAAACCCGGGCGTTGCCCGGGTCATTCGTCTAGTTGATCTATAAAAGCAAAGGTTGCCTCTCTCGTCAAAATAGCCGTCAAAGTTAGATGCCATCTATTGACTGTCGCCACAAACTAGCGGCCTCAGGTCAATGACAAAGCCACAACACCAGCTTTGTCAAACTGAGAAGTGTTCACCTAGAGACCATGGTTTTGGGCTAATGGGCCTCATTAATTCAGGGCAGACTTTATTCTATGAGATCCACAAGGGATATAATGGAATCTTCACAATCTTCCAAAGAGGTGATTAGCTGGCAGGTGGTTAGGCCACATTTATGGCCAAAATATAGATGGAAATTTTGCCGGGAGCTATTGATCTATTAAAGCAAAGGTCACCTCTTCCATCAAAATAAATGTCAATGCCATCCATTGGTCATCGCTGCAAACTAGTGGCCTCGAATCTGTGACAAAGCTACACCAGCTTTGGAAAACTGGGAAGTGTCCATCTGGCTATGTGTCCATAAGGCTAATGGCCCACTTCAAGCTAAGATGGACTTTATTCCATGAAATCCATAAGGGATCTAATGGAATCTTCACAATCTACCAAAGAAGCTGGGAGTCGTGACGTGCTCCTGTAATCCAGCTACTTGGAAGCCGGGGTTGGTGGACGGTTTGAGGCGAGGAACCCTCCCTTCTGGTTCCCTATGTTGACTGGATGTCCACACTAGGCCCAGCGTCAATATGGCAACTCGGGGGGAACCTGGGGCCTCCAGGTCAGCTAAAGAGGAGTGGACCGGCTCAGGGCGGAAACGCAGCAGGCAAAAGCTCCCGCGCAGGGCGGTAGTGGGATCACGTCCGCGAATAGTGTCCAGATGGGAGCCTCGCCGATATAGTTGGACCCACTTCAGTCTAGGATGGACTTTAGTTCATGAAATCCACAAGGGTTCTAATGGAATCTTCACAATACCAAAGAGGCTTGGAAAGTGATTATGCCACATTAATGGCCAAAATATAGATGGAGATTTTGCCGGGAGCATATTCTATATACAGTTATCAGCGTCATGCGTTCTGTCACCGTTTCCTTTTGGTGGCGTGATCGTAGCGAGCCAATAGGAGAGCGCCATTCAGGTGTCACCGTTTGCTGCGCCACCACGTGGCGCGACGGTGACCTTGAGTGACATAATGACAGGGTAGGAACAAGAAATCACTTGCTATCATTATCATATCATTTTATGTATATATCAGATTTAAAATATATTCATACAAAAAATCTAAATAATACAATTTTCAAATATCGTTGTGAAAATTTACTTTTTTTTTTAGTATTTTAAAAACACACAAAGATTGAAGCGGGACGTTTCAAAAGAGTGCCATCCACGACGCCAATTTATAATTGTAAAGAATAGTATTTTAATAAAACATTTAACCGGGTAAAACCCGGGCGTTGCCCTGGTCATTCGGCTAGTTGATATATAAAAGCCAAGGTCACCTCTCCCATCAATGTCAAAACTAAACCCCATCTATGTGACCAACCCAAAGTTTGAGACAACAGTCAATTGATGGCATCGAGTTGTGATGTTTATTTTGATGGGAGAGGTGACCTATAAACTAGAGCTTTTGTACATGCAGCTGAAAATTCTAAAGCTTACTTGTCTTCTTTCTTATCTCCACACTGGAGGTCAGGCAGGTCGACTTAGCTCCAAAAGAAATGGCCACCTCTGACATGAGGAACAGACGCCATGTGCAGCCGCTCCTAACATGTAGTACAAACGCTGCTCATCCTGTATCCCTGGATTAGGAGACCTTACAGGTACTATCAGCCAGGCCAGCTGAGCCCAGATTTTTTACCAAGCTTGTTACTGCTCCCCCTCCTCCTTTTTCATCCGGGCTTGGGACCGGCAAAGGTGGAGTTAAAGCTTACTTGTTAAATTTGCTAGTAAATATACTTAGATTATTTTCATTTTAAAATCTGTGTTATATACCATACTATAAAAATGTTTTCTCAAGGTTACTTAGCTCCCAACAAATACTTTTATTAAACCCCCATTGTTTGGAGAATCCAAGGTTGTATGTGTGCACAGAGAAGGAAGGTTCTGAAGGCCAATCATGATGAGAAGGAGAATGATATTGCGGATCTTCTCAACACCACCTTCACCCTTGAGGAAGAAGAAGGTAAGCAAGCCTTTTTATTGGGGACCTATGCCCTACACATTCATCCAGGTGTATAATTCAGCTTGAGGAACATGAAATCATGGAATTCGTATAATCTTTACACAAGGGAATACGAAACAACAATTACTTAGAAAAGATAGGCTAGTTATAGGTGATCGTTCATACATACGGCTATCTTTTCTTAATGTTTCTTCTTTTGCCCATTCCTGTAAAGTAAACTCTTTTTACAACAACAACAGGCTTTTTATTAGGGACCTATGCACTACCCAGATACCTAATTCAGCTTGAGGAGCATGATCTCATGGAATTCGTATAATCTTTACACAAGGGGATAAGAAACAACATAATTGCTTAGAAAATATGATTTAGTTATAAGTGCTCATTCATTTACAAATACATTTACATATGGCTCCTATTTCTCAATGTTTCTTCTCTTGCCCATCCCTGTAAAGTAAACTCTTTCTACAACAACAAGCTTTTTTATTGTGGACCTATGCCCTACACAGGATTCACTCAGGTGTATAATTCAGCTTGAGGAGCATGAACTCATGGAATTCATATAATCTTTACACAAGGGGATAAGACACAACAACAACATAATTGCTTAGAAAAGATGATTTAGTTACAGGTGCTCTTTCATTTACATATCCATTTACATACGGCTCTTTTTTCTCAAGGTTTCTTCTCTTCGCAGTCCTGTAAACTCTTTCTACAACAACAAGCTTTTTTATTAGGGACCTATGCCCTACACAAGATTCACCCAGATACATAATTCAGCTTGAGGAGCATGAAATCATGGAATTCGTATAATTTTTACACAAGGGAATAATAAACAACAATTACTTAGAAAAGATGATTTAGTTATAGGTGCTCTTTCATTTACATATGGCTCCTTTTTCTCAATGTTTCTTCTCTTGTACAGCCCCCTGTAAACTCTTTCTACAACAACAAGCTTTTTTATTGTGGACCTATGTCCTACACAGGATTCACCTAGCTACATAAAACAGCTTGAGGAGCATGAACTCATGGAATTCATATAATCTTTACACAAGGGGATAAGAAACAACATGATTGCTTAGAAAATATGATTTAGTTATTTACAGGTGATTGTTCATTTTTATATTCATTTACATATGGCTCTCTTTTCTCTTTGTTTCTTCTTTTGGGCAGTCCTGTAAAGTAAACTCTTTTTTACAACAATAACAAGCCTTTTATTAGGGATCTATGCCCTATTCAGGATTCACCCAGGCACATAATTGTTTAGAAAAGGTTAATTAATTATTTACAGATGATCGTTCATTTACATATTCATTTGTTGTTGTTGTTGTTGTTGTTTCTTATCCCCTTGTGTAAAGATTACACGAATTCCATTCCACATATTCATTTACATACAGCTATCTTAATGTTTCTTCTCTTGCCCAACCCTGTAAAGTAAACTCTTTGACATGTTTATAACAAGATCTAACTAATTGGTTAATAGTAAAGTATCCATTATAATGTCTGTTTTGTTTGAGATCTGAAGACTAAAAAAAAAATGTTTGCTAGGAAATTAAATCATGTTATGCCATGGTAATATGGTTTCCACAGATTACTTTGACTAGTGAAAGAGACCTCCTCCGTACCATCAAAACCCAATGCCTGCAGGAATGGAAATCTGATGCTGCACATGACTGGTACAGAGCAGGAGGGACAAGCACCGGTTCTGTCCTCCCAAGAGAACAACAGTCTTTGATTTCCAGACTTAAGTCTGGTCATCTACAGACAATGACTTTCCAGAATGGTTGCAAGGTTTTCCCACTATGTACTAAGTGCAATTCTCAGCCTGCAACCCCAAGACATATTATTGACTGTATTGACTCATCCATTGATGAGCTCTACTCTTCCCCGGCAGACACCATCAAAAATCTCAAGCTTTACAAGCTTGATACCTTAGTGTGATTGAGTGGAGATAAGAAAGAAGAAGACTTTGACTAGTAGAGGCCGACTCTGCTATAATTTAGCTATGAAATGGCTGTATTCACTTGAATCTCCATGGGAAACTGCCCCAAAGGCATGGCTATCCCAGGACTCTCCGGAGATGGTCTCTTTTTGGGAGGCTGGATTATGTCAGAGGTTGGATCTTGGTTTTACAATGCTGATTGTTTATTCATATTGTGCTTTCATTGTTGTTTATAACCTCTGTGGTTACAGATGAGAATGGAACTTTGCTCAATCCCTGACTGCATCATTCCCTTCACATCCAGGTAACTTTTCTTGTAGCACTATGTAACACTTTTTTATTGTCAACTAGCGGACGTACCCGGCTTCGCCCGGGTTTTACCCGAGTAAAGGTTTGTCTAACGAATCTCTCGATAAAGTGAAAATTTTTTCCCGGTCCCTTGAAAAATACTCGATAAGTTGAATAAAATCAATATTAATTGGTTCCCTCGGTAATTGGAAGTTAAAGGAATAGTATCTTGCCTTGGAATTGTATCATTATTCTTGTATGGACGTACCCGGCTTCGCCCGGGTTTTACCCGAGTAAAGGTTTGTCTAACGAATCTCTCGATAAAGTGAAAATTTTTTCCCGGTCCCTTGAAAAATACTCGATAAGTTGAATAAAATCATTATTAATTGGTTCCCTCGGTAATTGGAAGTTAAAGGAATAGTATCTTGCCTTGGAATTGTATCATTATTCTTGTCTCAAATAAATTGCCGTGTCATCCTGAATTTTGTCTTTCCTAATTTTCTACATTACAAAATCATCGTATCATCATGATAATATTTAGAGCAGATTGTTGAATTATAACAGATAAATTAGAATATTTATCTTGATTATTTTAAAGCGAAAAGTTATTTCAAAAATTTTATTTGCTAGAAACCTTCCCAGTACTATACTAAATATCTTCCCAAAGTTTCATGGCGTTCCAATGAGTGGTTTGGTCAGGCATAAAGGACAAACAGACCACACACAAACACACATACATTCATTTTTATATATATAGATGTCTACAAGTCCTCTATAACAAAATATTCGGTTGAACAAAATAATTTATCTGACTTCACTCTTTATATTTTTATTGTATGTATGTATATATTTACAGTAGAGAACCTCCCTGTAAAGGACAACACCTAATTGCAGAGCCAAAGTGTTCTTTAGGGAGAGGTGTCCTCTTACCAAAGAGTTGCCAAATTGTAAAAATGGTAATTTTGTAAATGAACTGTCCTTTGTGGAGAGGTGTCTGCTAGTGGGGTGTCCGCTAAAGGGAGGTTCTACTATATCAGTTATTTAAATTAATATTAAAATTTATTATCCTTTTTTACATGTGGTACAGGCCATGATAATCATGGCACCTCAGTAGAGCTGACTGCTACAGGCCATGTCCCCAGGTGGCAGATAGGGGAATGATCTTCAGATATGAAGGCCAGCTGTGAAACAAGCAGAATAACTCTGACGAATAAGCAGTCGCAGACCACAACAGAAGCATTGTTAGAAGAGGAGAAAAAGATCTATTTAAAAATCTTGAGTTCAACGGACCCCTCTCAGGGTTCCTCTCCAGGGATACGGAGGAGCTGCGTCTGTACTCATGTTAGAGTCGGCAGTAAAGGTGTCTGCTTCCAAGTTAGAAACGACTTCAAATTAAAGGCAAAGTCACCAAAGTGTGCCATGGTGCCATGATCAATGAAAGCTGCAACCCTACATCCCATTTCATGAGATCATAATCATGGTGGATAGTTGTTGGCGACTGCTTTTACTGTAAGTGCACCACATGTCTAGACATGTAGAAAGCAGTTCGAATTTTGCACTGACAAATGTGCCAGAACCTCATTTGGTTACTTGCATCCACTGGTAGGGTTGAACTTAAACCAAAATCAGGGGCAATTGGAGCAATTTTATTTTTATTAATAGCATTCATGTATCAAAAGAGACATCTTTTCCTTTAAAAATGCTTTGGAAGACGGCTGAAGAGAAGAGGAGGCTATATACATAATCTAATTGATGTAAATAATTATATGTAAATAATCTTTGTCAGGATTAGAATGACAAATTCTGTATGGGACTTTGATTCCAGTAAAAGGCTTGTTGCTGCTGTTGTATATAGTCACAGTGTAGAAAATACTACACTATACCTACTACATATATCTCTGTATTCTTAGTTCTCTTCTCTTCAATTACTCTGTAAACTGGCGAATCCTTCATAGGACGAGAGATCCTCAATGAAGGCTTTTGTTGTTGTTGTTGTAAAAATGCATTAAAACAATGCAGTTTGGTTCATTGCCCCCAGTATAGAATGCTATGGGAATAATGAAGAATGTGATACAGTACCAGTTTAATGCATTTTTTAAAAGGATTCATAGAGAAGTGCCTCTTAAAACATGAATACCATCCTTCTGCAACTTTCTTACCTGAAAAATCTACCCTGCCACTTCAACAGTTTAACCACATTTATTTGACAAATTCAACAGATTTCTCAACTCCTCTCTCATGATGTTATGAAATCAAAGCTGCTCCTATACAGATAAGGGCCATAGCCCTAAAAACCTCAGTATACAAGTTAAGGTTATGTCTGAATTTGCCAAAACTTGGTGTTGAGGCTCATTTTTTATCATTACCATTTATGTTTTGAACTGGGGTGATTTTTAAAAAATGCGCAGTTTTGCCACTTTTAGTACATTATATATACAAGTTCAGGCCCGCCAATTTCATCATGGACAGCGACAAGACCGAACTACAACGCTTCCTGAACAAGGTCAAATACGCTATATTTACAAGTATTTTGTAGAAAAAGATTTTGATGTATCTCCTCCAGCACTAACTAACTAATTTTACTTTCTTTTAAAGTCTCAATAAAGGTCATTTTTGTATTATACAGTAGAACCTCCCTTTAGCTAGCGGACACCTCTACACAAAGGACAGTTTTCATTTACAAAATTACATTTTTACTATTGAGCAACACTCACAAGACAGACTCCTCAAAAATATTGCTGCAGAAATCAACAAACTGAATAAAAATACCAAAATAAGTCTACAATGGATC
>CP092874.1:87079077-87135051 GCA_030710605.1 Cordylochernes scorpioides | reverse complement strand
GCTACCGTGGATGTGCCCCGCTTCACCCCCTGGGCCGACCTGCGTCGCAACTGCTTCTCGGGGCACGACGCAGACATCGCCCAACAGCTGGCGCTCCACGTCCTACCACATCCTGCTTCGAGGCGTGCCAACTGTGGGACAAGCAACGGGTCGCTGACCCACAGATACTGGAGTTGCCGAGCCGTGCGACCTCTGCTCCGGGAGGTGTTCACTTCCTGTGACTTACCCCTGTATCTTCAGGCATGGCTGTTCAGCGTCGGCCTCCATCCCGAGGCAGTGAAACTAACCAGTGTGGCGAAGGCTACCATCTACAAGTACCATCTTGGTCTAGAAGTGGGTAATACAAGCCATCTTATCGACCTGCCCACTCTGTAGGAAAGAACTCTCGTAGTCTATCGGTGGCGAAGTCTTTCCCGCGGTGGGCGCCACCATTGAAGATATTGTATATATTTTATATATATGTATATTTATCAATTTTATATTTCACATTTATTTATCTATTTATCCCTATTTAGTCTTATTTATTCATATTTATATTTAATGTTATATAACCTTATATTAAAAAAATAAAGAAGGCATCTCCTGACCACGAGCACATGTGCTTTTTAGATGGCAGAGCGCCATCTAGTGGAGCAAAAATAAACTAAACGTTTATTTAGCTTGCTCCGTGATATTTGGCCAACCCAATATCTTGATAAATCAAGAAAAGTCATCCACGAACGTGTTTCGCGCTGTTGACGCTCGTCAGCGTGGAGAAGGCTGTAACCACTGCGACCAAAAAAGTACATGTGCTCGTGGTCAGGAGATGCCTTTTTTATTTTTAATATCAACACCTGACCCACTTATCTTTTATTTTTTTTCTATTGTTTTTTCGTAACCTTATCTGAACGATGTAATGAAGTAGTTTCAATCTCTCACACAAACAAAATACAACACAACACAATAAAAGGTTTTCTTGCCATTGTGTGTAACTCCTATTCATTTATATCTATGATATTCGTATTCTAGTTACTTCAATACAGAGTTTGGTGCGTAGACTATGGATCTAGTCGGAGTGTCAGTACGAGCTGAGCACCAAGATGAAATCACAGGAGCTGACGTCACAGAACATGGACTCAATCCCCTAGGTCCTTCATGGTCTGATGACTGGGTCGGTCCGAAGATCCAAGCTTCCTTACCCTGGAGAAAACGGGTGGACCCTGCTGAATAATTTGTAGAGATACCAAACCTGCTACGTTGTTAGACCATGTTGCCATTTTGTAGGGTCATCAACCTTGATTTACTCCGTCTTTGTGTTGTATATGTTTCCCTAGCGAGTTTACATAATAAAAATAAAGTATCATAAAGATAAGAGGTTGCCTGGCCGGCATTTATAGTTCTATGAAAAATAGACACTTCGGCCAGTTAGAGTTTTTTTATATTTTTCTCAACGTTTCAACAAAAATCTCTTGTAAATTAAATTTTATTGCCCTCTATCGTTAAAATTTTACACAAATAAATTTACTGGCAATGCGTTTCTTTTTTAAATCTCTGACCGCTGAGAGGGTTCACTACTGATGAGCCAAGCCCTCTCATTCATTAAATCATATCATTGCAGTAAGGTCTGTAGAGATTTAAAAAAGAAACGCATTGCCAGTAAATTTATTTGTGTAAAATTTTAAAAATCTTTTGTCTTTATTTATTTATTTAACAGTTGGGAGAGACACGCCATATCCACAATTTGGATAATTACGTGTATATTTTAAATTATATACAATTAATACAATTGAACATTGGGAATCATGAAAATTAAACGTTCGATGTCAAATTTTACATATAGTAATTATAAGTAGTAGCTTGAAATATGTACAGTCAACACTTTCGCCTTGAAATATACATCCTGCAGAATCTATTAAACTTGATGTATTGGGGTCTTTATTGCAAGCAGCTTGTTTTGTATTAGTCAGGTAAAGTTGGTTTTCTTCCCTTAGATCAGAAGTTAATTGACAGTATATCAGAAGGTGTTCAGGGGTTTGTTGTTCGTTTCCACAAGTGCATGCAGGTGAACCAATTTTGCCAATTCTAAACAAATATGTGTTGAAGTCACCATGTCCAGTAAAAAATTGAACGTTATAGAAGTTGGGTTGAACATAGTTAGGAATTCTTGAAGTATCAAAGAATCCCTTGAAATTATCATTGGCACCTCCATAGTATTCGTCAGGAGAAGTAAATAAAAATAAAGCATTTGGCAAAGGTTAAAAATTGTTCTGTAGAAAAAAAAAGGTAAATATCCAAATTGGCCATTGTTGTCCTACCTTAACCTGTATTATCTCTCAATACTATGACGGATGAACTTAGAGTCATCAAGAAAATAATTTTAATTTTAGCATCTTCTCTAAAGACAAGGTAATAAGACCAAATCCAAATAAATAGTGTGTGACGTTTCGGTAATAACACTGTTACCGAATCGACGCACACTATTTATTTATTTGGATTTGGTCTTATTACCTTGTGTTTATAATCTATAATCCAAATTTTATAAAGCACAATTTGGATTATTCTATATACAGTTACGAGCGTCTTTCCTAATCAGTCATCTCTCTCTGTCACCGTTTGCTTTTTTTTTTTGGAATGGCGCCCTCCTATTGGTTGGCTACGGTCACGCCACCTTTGCCCCCCCCCCCCCCCCCCCCCCCCCCATCATGCCCCCCACTCGCTATTTATGTAACTATTGTGTTGGAGCGGGTCGCTCCCTAAATAAATGCATATATTAGATAATAACCAAATGGAATCCTCTCTTTCTTTTTCCCAGTAAGAGACGCCTACGGAAGCCAACAGTACATAGACAGATAAAGCACATAGGCTATAGTTATTAACTAACATATGCAATTAATTAAGGCGCCAATTTATAAATATAACAAATAGTATTTGAATCAAAACATTCAATCGGGTAAAACACGGGCGTTGCCCGGGTCATTCGGGTAGTAGATTATAAACACAAGGTAATAAGACTAAAACCAAATACAACAACAACAATAGCCTTTATTGGGCACACGTGCCATACAGGATTCTCTCTGTAGGACAAAATAAATAAATAACAAATTAGCATCGTAGTTATATACAAGTATTGGGTATTGACCTCGACCAATTATCGAGTTGGATCCGGTGTCTGTGCTAAATATTTTGATTGAGCTGATTTCCAGTATTTATAAAAAGCGAATGCAAAGGGTCTGGATATTACGACTTTTGCCATTAAAACATAAGGCGAATTGCTATTATAGCCGGTCTCTTGACGAAGAATTTCTCTTTCTTCTTCCATTGCCGTACAGTAGAACATGTAGTGTGGAAAATCGAGACTAAATTCACCGTTGCATAAGGTGCATTTTATGGTCTTAGTTTTCAATAGTGAAACATGATTAATTCTCTGTACTACAAAAAGGCTTCTTACTTGTACAATGATTCTCTTTAAGGTTAGGGGGGATATTGTCATTCAGATAGCATTCCATTGTAGTTGATGAGTGAAAGTATTTATAGTGAGAGTAGAGTATTGATTTTCTTATTCTTACATAATCCAGCTGCAAGTACTGATTGGTTGCCGTTCTAATAATTAGGGGGATGTATCTTTGTAGAATATTGAAGTCTGTACATCCAACAAGCCATGAGAAGCCGGCGTTATAAAGTAGCTCTGTTATACTTTTTACCAGTCCGATATTCTGTTTTGAGGAAATTGAAATGTCCCACAAATGTGCCAAACATATTGAAGGTAGCCTGCTGCCGTCCATTTTCAGAATTCTAGTCCAGAATTTTAAAGTTAGTTTTTTCACTGTGATATCAAGAGAGTGTCTTCCTGTTTCGGCCCTCAAAATATAGCCCGGAGTATAGCTTGGAAGGCACAGAAAACGTCTGAGAAAGGTATCCTGGATTCTATTTAAGATTAAGGCTTGATCATGTGCCCAGATTGGAGCCGCATAGAGTAGGACTGTCAAGATCATAGAATCCAACAATCTCATACTTGCATGGAAGGATTTGAGCTTGGACTTCAAAGTAATCTCCCCCACAGCACCCATCGTGGCCATGGTCCTGCCTCTATAATTTAAGGCAACTTGAGTGAAAGAAATCAAAGGGGTTAGCGGGTAGCCCAGGTACGTATATTTTGATGTAACACTTAAAGGACTTTGACCCCAATACCATCTTTCTGAACGCGCCACCTTTCCTCCATTACGGAAAACCATTATTCTTGACTTGTTTTCGTTCAGAGTTAGTAGGTTAGTTTCTAGATAGGTTTTCAGTATATTGATTTTCAATTGAAGGTTTATTTTAGAATCACCGATCAAAACAATATCGTCGGCATATAGGAGGAGGTGTATGTTTCCGAAATTGGGTAAGTATATTCCTGACAACCCCGAGTCATCAAATATTTTAATCAAATAATTAATAAAGAGTAGGAATAGGCATGGGGATAGTGGGTCACCTTGGAGCACCCCGAACGAATTTCAATGAATTCAGTGATAGAATTGTTCCAACGAACCGCAGCGGTCATGTCTTCATAATAACATTTAATTAAGTTGACAAATCGGTGATTCAGTCCTATTTGCGTGAGGAACCGTGTCAAAAGCTTTTTTAAGTCTACGAAGAAGGAGTAACATTTGCCTCTTTTCTTCCTTAGGGAAAGTTGGATTACAGATGTCAATATGAAAATATGATCTTGACATGAGTGAGCAGATCCAAAGCCCGCTTGATTCTCTGGGATAATATCATTAGTTTCAATACTAAATCCAAATAAATAAATAGTGTGCGTCGTTTCTGTAACAGCGTTGTTTACACACTTGATAACAGTAACTATTTAAAACATGCTGTGATATTTTTTCTCATTCAGTACTTTTGTTTGAAGATGGTAACAAAGCAGAAACATCACACACTATTTATTTATTTGGTCTTATTACCTTGTGTTTACTTTTTAAATGTATTATGTTTATTTGTTGGCTTCCTTGTAGTTGGTGATCTTCAGTCTTTGCGACATTTCTGTCAAATCTCTTCAGTCCTTGATCCAACGTTCAAGTGTTGTCATCTTTTGCCATCTTGTTAGGAGATGATTCTTTACCAATAATAGGTCATCTTCCGGGAAACAAGAGGATGGCTTAGTCAGCAAGAAATGGGCGGGAGTTAATACCCCTTGATCATTGGGATCATTACTCATTGGGTACAAAGGTCTCGAATTCAAACAAGACTCGATGTGAACTAGAATGGTCAGAAGTTCCTCATATGTCAACAAATTGTTCCCGATAATTCGCCTCATATGATACTTCAAAGCCTTGACCCCAGCTTCCCAAAGTCTGTGTTGTCATAATGGTGTGTATATCAAATATAGAGAGAGATATTTATAACCCTGGGAGGTTCCTGGAGCACACAACGCCAACTACCTCCGGAATATCTCATGGACTGCTGCAGAGTACTTTTACTCACATCAGATATTGAAACTCCACCTTTGCCGGTCCCAAGCCCAAATAAAAAAGGAGGAGGGGGAGCAGTAACAAACTCACTAAAAAACCTGGGTTCAGCTGGCCCGGCTGATAGTAACCTGTAAGGGCTCCTAATCCAGGGATACAGGATGAGCAGCATTTGTACTCCATGTTAGGAGCGGCTGCACATGGCATCTGTTCCTCATGTCAGAGGCGGCCATTTCTTTTGGAGCTAAGTCGGCCTGCCACTGAGTAGTGCTCCCAGTCTTAATGACAAAGGCATTCTACTTCACCCAGTCATGATGGTTGTCAAACAGACACCATCAAGGGTTACAACTTGATATTCTAATATGATTGAGTGGAGATAAGAAAATAGAAGAAGAGATATTGCTGAGTTGAACCAGTTGACCAAGAAGTTCCATGCTGAGTCTGACCATAGATGTAGGTTTGAGATGGGTCAGTCCAAACAAGATAGCTGTTTGCATTCTGTCTCAGGAAAGCTAGACAGCTAAATCTGAGAGATAGTTTTTTTTTTTTTTTGCTTATTCCTAGTACACGTGGTACAGGCCATGATAAACATGGTGGGTAGAAGTAGGCGACTGTTTTTACTGTAAGTGCACCACATGTCTACACATGTGAAAAGCAGTTCGACTTTGCACTTACAAATGTGCCAAAGCCTCGTTTGGTTACTTGTATTCACTGGTAGAGTTAGACTTTTGCAAGAATCAGGGGCCATTGGAGCATTTTTTTTATATCAGAAAAAAATGTGCCTAATGGAGGAATCGAACCCAGATCATAATGGTTAAAAACCAACGGTTTAGACCATCCTTCCACTGACCCCCCCAAGATACTGTGTTTCTTTCTTCTTATCCCCATATGTAAAGATTATATGAATTCCATGAGTTCATGATCTCATGGAATGGGGGGCAGCTTTCGTTGATCATGGCACCATGATCAAGACACACTTTGGTGAAAGTCTGACTTTGCCTGTAATTTGAGGCCGTTCCTAACATGGAAGCAGACCCAAGATACTGTGTTTTTTATATAGTTGTGGTTGTTTCTTATCCCCTTGTGTAAAGATTACATGGATTTCATGAGTTCATGCTCCTCAAGCTTTATTGAATAGTGATAAAAAAATACAACAACTTTTTATTCAAATCTTTATTGTATCACAATTTTCTCTTATAAAAATATTATATGTTTTAAATATATATACATAAATATAGTATTAAATTAAAAAAAAAAATGTTTTTAAAATTTTAAAATTTTTTTAACTTGATAATAAAATATTAAAAATAAATTTAAAAAATTGAGCATTAAATAAATAGTTTTATATATTAAATATAAAGAGACACATCTATATATATAAAAATAGAAGAAAGGAAGGAGAGGTTTAAAACTCTAGTTCCACCTCAGTCAAGGTCCTGGAGAACACACACATATTATCCAGTTAAAAGAGTCATAGTGAGACTTCATACAATACTCAATGTATGATTATATGTATTATATGACAAAAATGAGTTGAATACATTATATATCAATACAAAATTTAAATTTTGTCTTTCTCAAACTAATACAACGTTCAAGAATTTTTTTCTGAGAGATGAACCAAGAGCTTCATTACTCCTGATAAATACACTACTTTGTTCTTCACAGGCAAAGGACCCTTTTTAAGTTTTTGACTTGAGAGTTATAAATGATCCAACATGCTGTCTAGATGTTGAAACACCAGAGCATCTTTTGTTGGCTTGCCCTCTGACTAACCAAATTGTACTTGCTTACTTTGACATAATGCCATCTTTCTGTATATACTCAATCTTATGAAAACTTGGGCAAGTTTAGAGCAATTTGTACACAGATGTATAAATCACTACTAATTCATCGTGTAAATAATTAAAGATATATATGTAAATAATTCTAATATAGTACAATAGTCTGATAGTGCTTCTGTAATAATAAAAGAAAATAACCATTATTAAAATCCCTATTATGTATAGCATCCATGTAAAAAGTGCAATACAGTAGAACCTCCCTGTAAAGGACAACACCTAATTACAGAGCCAAAGTGCTCTTTAGGGAGAGGTGTCCTCTTACCAGAGTTGCTCAATAGTAAAAATGGTGATTTTTGCAAATGAAAACTGTCCTTTGTAGAGAGTTGCTCAATAGTCTTTTTTTTTTTTTACTTATCCTTTTTGTCTAAATTAGACAAGATCTTGGAGGTCTTGCTCATAAAGAAGTTCAAGAACTCTTCTTGGTACTCTGTACAGAGATCCTTTGTTCTTTCCAATACAATTTAGTATATGTTGGGGAGTGGCCTCTTCGGTTTTGCACCTAGTGCACATGGGGAAGCTTTTGGCTCTCTCTTTATAGACTAGAGGGCGCAGGTGACCATCTGGCCAACTGTGTCGACTTCCTTCTGTTTAGTTGGAAGGTCTGTTTTTTGAAGTTTTCTACTTGGTACCAAGAATGATGGAAACTATCTCTATGGTTTCTTATCAGTTGTAGTTTCAGTTTGTTAATATGGTCCCTTGCTGAAAGGTAGGTCTCGGAGTTCAGTGCATCAGGATGTCCAGCTGCTCCTTCCTTTGCCAATCTGTCGGCCTCCTCATTTCCAGGGACTCCTACATGTGATCCATTGTAGACTTATTTTGGTATTTTTATTCAGTTTGTTGATTTCTGCAGCAATATTTTTGAGGAGTCTGTCTTGTGAGTGTTGCTCAATAGTAAAAATGGTAATTTTGCAAATGTAAACTCTCCTTTATGGAGAGGTGTCCTCTTACCAGAGATTTGCTCAATAGTAAAAATTAATTTTGTAAATGAAAACTGTCCTTTGTGTAGAGGTGTCCGCTAGCTAAAGGGAGGTTCTACTGTATAATACAAAAATGACCTTTATTGAGACTTTAAAAGAAAGTTAAATTAGTTAGTGCTGGAGGAGATACATAAAAATCATTTTCTACAAAATACTTGTAAATATAGCGTATTTGACCTTGTTCAGGAAGCGTTGTAGTTCGGTCTTGTCGCTGTCCATGATGAAATTGGCGGGGCTGAACTTGTATATATAATGTACTAAAAGTGGCAAAATTACGCATTTTTTTAAATCACCCAGTTCAAAACGGTAAATGGTAATGCTAAAAAATGAGCCTCAACACCAAGTTTTGGCAAATTCAGACATATGATTAACTTGTATACTGAGGTTTTTAGGGCTATGGCCCTTATCTGTATAGGAGCAGCTTTGATTTCATAACATGATGCGAGAGGAGTTGAGAAATCTGTTGAATTTGTCAAATAAAAGTGGTTAAACTGTTGAAGTGGCAGGGTAGATTTTCAGGTAAGAAAGTTGCGGAAGGATGGTATTTCTGTTTTAAGAGGCACTTCTCTATGAATCCTTTTAAAAAATGCATTAAACTGGTACTGTATCACATTCTTCATTATTCCCATAGCATTCTATACTGGGGGCAATGAACCAAACTGCATTGTTTTAATGCATTTTTACAACAACAACAACAAAAGCCTTTATTGAGGACCTCTCGTCCTATAAAGGATTCGCCAGTTTACAGAGTAATTGAAGAGAAGAGAACTAAGAATACAGAGAGAAACCTATATGTAGTAGGTATAGTATAGTATTTTCTACACTGTGACTATATACAACAGCAGCAACAAGCCTTTTACTGGAATCAAAGTCCCATACAGGATTCGTCATTCTAATCCTGACATAGATTATTTACATATAATTATTTACATCAATTAGATTATGTATATAGCCTCCTCTTCTCTTCAGCCGTCTTCCAAAGCATTTTTAAAGGAAAAGATGTCTCTTTTGATACATGAATGCTATTGACAAAAATAAAATTGCTCCAATTGCCCCTGATTTTGGTTTAAGTTCAACCCTACCAGTGGAGGCAAGTAACCAAATGAGGTTCTGGCACATTTGTCAGTGCAAAATTCGAACTGCTTTCCACATGTGTAGACATGTGGTGCACTTACAGTAAAAGCAGTCGCCTACTACTACCCACCATGATTATGATCTCATGGAATGGGGTGTAGGGGGGCAGCTTTCATTGATCATGGCACCATGGCACACTTTGGTGACTTTGCCTTTAAAAACTTGGAAGCAGACACCTTTACTGCCTACTCTAACATGAGTACAGACGCAGCTCCTCCGTATCCCTGGAGAGGGACCTTGAGAGGGGTCCGTTGAACTCAAGATTTTTAAATAGATCTTTTTCTCCTCTTCTAACAATGCTTCTGTTGGTCCGCGACTGCTTATTTGTCAGAGTTATTCTGATTGTTTCACAGCTGGCCTTCATATCTGAAGGTTGTTCCTCTATCCGCCACCTGGGGACACGGCCTGTAGCAGTCAGCTCTACTGAGGTGCCATGATTATCATGGCCTGTACCACATGTAAAATAAGGATAATTTTAATATTAATTTAAATAACTAATATAGTAGAACCTCCCTTTAGCGGACACCCCTCTAGCAGACACCTCTCCACAAAGGACAGTTTTCATTTTCAAAATTACTATTTTTACAATTTAGCAACTCTCCGGTAAGAGGACACCTCTCCCTAAAGAACACTTTGGCCCTGCAATTAGGTGTTGTCCTTTACAGGGAGGTTCTACTATAAATATATACATACATACAATAAAAATATCAAGAGTGAAGTCAGATAAATTATTTTGTTCAACCGAATATTTTGTTATAGAGGACTTGTAGACATTGACAATAAAAAAGTGTTATATAGTGCTACAAGAAAAGTTACCTGGATGTGAAGGGAATGATGCAGTCATGGATTGAGCAAAGTTCCATTCTCATCTGTAACCACAGAGGTTATAAACAACAATGAAAGCACAATATGAATAAACAACCAGCATTGTAAAACCAAGATCCAACCTCTGACATAATCCAGCCTCCCAAAAAGAGACCATCTCCGGAGAGTCCTGGGATAGCCATGCCTTTGGGGCAGTTTCCCCATGGAGATTCAAGTGAATACAGCCATTTCATAGCTAAATTATAGCAGAGTCGGCCTCTACTAGTCAAAGTCTTCTTCTTCTTCTTTCTTATCTCCACTCAATCACACTAAGGTATCAAGCTTGTAAAGCTTGAGATTTTTGATGGTGTCTGCCGGGGAAGAGTAGAGCTCATCAATGGATGAGTCAATACAGTCAATAATATGTCTTGGGGTTGCAGGCTGAGAATTGCACTTAGTACACAGTGGGAAAACCTTGCAACCATTCTGGAAAGTCATTGTCTGTAGATGACCAGACTTAAGTCTGGAAATCAAAGACTGTTGTTCTCTTGGGAGGACAGAACCGGTGCTTGTCCCTCCTGCTCTGTACCAGTCATGTGCAGCATCAGATTTCCATTCCTGCAGGCATTGGGTTTTGATGGTACGGAGGAGGTCTCTTTCACTAGTCAAAGTAATCTGTGGAAACCATATTACCTTGGCATAACATGATTTAATTTCCTAGCAAACATTTTTTTTTTTAGTCTTCAGATCTCACAGGCACAAAACAGACATTATAATGGATACTTTACTATTAACCAATTAGTTAGATCTTGTTATAAACATGTCAAAGAGTTTACTTTACAGGGTTGGGCAAGAGAAGAAACATTAAGATAGCTGTATGTAAATGAATATGTAAATGAACGATCATCTGTAAATAATTAATTAACCTTTTCTAAACAATTATGTGCCTGGGTGAATCCTGAATAGGGAATAGATCCCTAATAAAAGGCTTGTTGTTGTTGTAAAAAGAGTTTACTTTACAGGACTGCCCAAAAGAAGAAACAAAGAGAAAAGAGATCCATATGTAAATGAATATATAAATGAACAATCACCTGTAAATAACTAACTCATCTTTTCTAAGCAATCATGTTGCTTCTTATCCCCTTGTGTAAAAATTATACGAATTCCATGATTTCATGCTCCTCAAGCTGAATTATGTATCTGGGTGGATCCTGTGTAGGGCATAGGTCCCTAATAAAAAAGCTTGTTGTTGTAGAAAGAGTTTACAGGGGGCTGTACAAAAGAAGAAACATTAAGAAAAGAGAGCCATATGTAAATGGATTTGTAAATGAAAGAGCACCTATAACTAAATCATCTTTTCTAAGTAATTATGTTGTTTCTGTTGTTGTTTCTTATCCCCTTGTGTAAAGATTATACGAATTCCATGAGTTCATGCTCCTCAAGCTGAATTATGTATCTGGGTGAATCCTGTGTAAGGCACAGGTCCCCAATCAAAAAGCTTGTTGTAGAAAGAGTTTATAGGGGGCTGTACAAAAGAAGAAACATTAAGAAAAGAGAGCCATATGTATGAACAATCACCTATAACTAGCCTATCTTTTCTAAGTAATTGTTGTTTCTTATTCCCTTGTGTAAAGATTATACGAATTCCATGATTTCATGTTCCTCAAGCTGAATTATACACCTGGATGAATGTGTAGGGCATAGGTCCCAAATAAGAAGGCTTGCTTACCTTCTTCTTCCTCAAGGGTGAAGGTGGTGTTGAGAAGATCCGCAATATCATTCTCCTTCTCATCATGATTGGCCTTCAGAACCTTCCTTCTCTGTGCACACATACAACCTTGGATTCTCCAAACAATGGGGGTTTAATAAAAGTATTTGTTGGGAGCTAAGTAACCTTGAGAAAACATTTTTATAGTATGGTATATAACACAGATTTTAAAATGAAAATAATCTAAGTATATTTACTAGCAAATTTAACAAGCTTTAACTCCCCACCTTTGCCGGTCCCAAGCCTGGATGAAAAAGGAGGAGGAAGAGCAGTAACAAGCTCGGTAAAAAAACCTGGGCTCAGCTGGATTGGCTGATAGTACCTGTAAGGTCTCTTAATCCAGGGATACAGGATGAGCAGCGTTTGTACTTCATGTTAGGAGCAGCTGCACATGGCATCTGTTCCTCATGTCAGAGGTGGCCATTTCTTTTGTAGCTAAGTCGGCCTGCCACTGAGTAGTGCTTCCAGTCTTAATGACAAAGGCATTCTACTTCATCCAGTGTGGAGATAAGAAAGAAGACAAGTAAGCTTTAGAATTTTCAGCTGCATGTACAAAAGCTCTAGTCTATAAAAACAAAGGTCACCTCTCCCATCAAAATAAACATCACAACTAGATGCCATCAATTGACTGTTGCCTCAAACTTTGGGTTGGTCACATAGATGGCGTTTGGTTTTGACATTGATTTTGATGGTAGAGGCAACCTTTGCTTTTATACATCAATATGCTCCTGAACTGCTTTTCACATGTGTAGACATGTGGTGCACTTACAGTAAAAGCAGTCGCCTACTTCTACCCACCATGATTATCATGGCCTGTACCACGTGTACTAGGGATAAGCAAAAAAAAAAAATGCTCCTGGCAAAATTTCCATCTATATTTTGGCCATAAATTGGCATAATCACTTTCCCAGCCTATTTGGTAGATTGTGAAGATTTCATTAGATCCCTTGTGGATTTCATGGAATAAAGTCCATCCTGGACTGAAGTGGGTCCAACTATATCGGCGAGGCTCCCATCTGGACACTATTCACAGACATGATCCCACTACCACCCTGCGCGGGAGCTTTTGCCTGCTGCGTTTCCGCCCTGGGACGGTCCACTCCTCCTTAGCTGACCTGGAAGCCCCGGGCTCGCCATATTGACGCTGGGCTTAGTGTGGACATCCAGTCAACATAGGGAACCAGAAAAGAGGGCTCCTCGCCTCAAACCGTCCACCAACCTAGGCTTCCAAGTAGCTGGATTACAGGAGCACGCCACGACTACAAGCCTCTTTGGTAGATTGTGAAGATTCCATTAGATTCCTTGTGGATTTTCATGGAATAAAGTCCGTCTTAGCCTGAAGTGGGCCATTAGCCTGATTGACACATAGCCAGATGGACACTTCCCAGTTTTCCAAAGCTGGTGTAGCTTTGTCACAGATTCGAGGCCACTAGTTTGCAGCGATGACCAATGGATGGCATCTAGTTTTGACATTTATTTTGACGGGAGAGGTGACCTTTGCTTTAATAGATCAATATGCTCCCGGCAAAATCTCCATCTATATTTTGGCCATAAATGTGGCCTAACCACCTGCCAGCTAATCACCTCTTTGGCAGATTGTAAAGATTCCATTATATCCCTTGTGGATCTCGTAGAATAAAGTCCGCCCTGAATTAATGAGGCCCATTAGCCTGAAACCATGGTCTCTAGGTGAACACTTCTCAGTTTGACAAAGCTGGTGTTGTGGCTTTGTCATTGACCTGGGGCCTCTAGTTTGTGGCAACAGTCAATAGATGGCATCTAACTTTGACGGCTATTTTGACAAGAGAGGCAACCTTTGGTTTTATATATCAATATCCTCCCGGCAAAATTTCAAGCTCTATTTTTAATATATATAGTTTTTAAAATATTTTATAAATTGTTTGAGATAGATACCTAGTACATACACTATTGATCATTCATTCATCAGCATTACTGTAAGGAAATAAGTCAATTCAGGGAATTAAAACAAACTGACCATTATTAAGTGGCTGCCTTTTCCTGTTTGTATGGCTCTGTCCTTTAATTATACGGCCTAAAAATTTAGAAAAGTTTTTTAAAAAAGGGCCAAACCGTGGCTATAGTGAACCGTGGCTATAGTGAACCAAAAGCTCTGTCCCATTGGGGTTCACTATAGAGGGGTTTTACTGTATATAGTTTTAAAAATCTTTTATCAATTATTTGAGAGAGATAACATAGTACATACACTATTGAGTGGCAAATATTGGAGATTTATATAAAAGGACGTACCTGGATCTGTAAAGAAAGGAAAATAATTTTTTTTTCTCAAAATATTTTGAGAGATTGCTCCCTCTTTATCAATTTATTTGCTGAACCGTGGACGGTTGGCTCAGTAACACTGGAGCTGACGTCATTTCCTGTTGATATAACCTGCGGCGTCGCCACACACTGACTTATTCTCTTCCTCCATGTTTACTATTTAATCTATATATAATCCCTTTACCTTGTAGTTAATTAAACAATAATTAACGTTGAGCGCTGTGTGTAATCAATTGGAATACAACATTATTGCACAGTTTACTGTGTACAGTAAATTGTGCAATAAATTGATAAAAAGGGAGCAATCTCTCAAAATATTTTGGAAAAAAAATTTTTTTTCCTTTCTTTACAGATCCAGGTACACCCTTTTATATAAACTTAATTGATGGATTTGACTCAAAACATCAGTTTTACACTTGTTAGTGGAAGACAATGAGATTTCACCCACCCTGGTGACTTTAGTGGTTGCAGGATACTTCCTGGTGAGTAGAGTAGAGTGGGTTCTGTGTAGCTGAGGTGTGTGGAAGCAGGGAGCTGGACACAATCTCCAAATATCAGACACCAAACTGATATTCCATCTTCTTCTTCTTTCTTATCTCAAAGCCATGATAATCATGGTGGATAGTTAGTGACTGCTTTTACTGTAAGCGCACCACATGTCTACACATGTGAAAAGCAGTTCGACTTTGCACTTACAAATGTGCCAGAGCCCCGTTTGGTTACTTGCACTCGCTGGTGGGGTTGGACTTTTGCAAGAATCGGGGGCCATTGGAACATTTTTTTTTAAACAGAAAAAAGTGTCCAATGCGGGAATCGAACCCAGGTCGTAGTGGTCAAAACCAAAGGGTTTAACCAGCCTTCCACCGACCCCCCCTGATATTCCATAACTATCAACAATTGGGACTTTCTAAGAAAGCAGATATTTTTCACCATTACCAGAGTTAGTAGTACCAATTAACAAGTTTTTATACTAATATATGCAAATATTACATAAAGGGGGGTCAGTGGAAGGCTGGTTAAACCGTTTGGTTTCCGACCACTATGACCCGGGTTCGATTCCCGCATTGGACACTTTTTTTCTGTTTAAAAAAAAAAAAAGCTCCAATGGCCCCCGATTCTTGCAAAAGTCCAACCCCACCAGCGAGTGCAAGTAACCAAACATATGATTTTCAGAGTTTTCAATGTTTTTCAACAGAGGCAGAAAATGGATTGAGCACAGAACAAAATGACAATACAAGAAAGTGGTTAGATTTCCCTTGCCATTGTGTGCATGTATCATTTGTCCCTTTGAGATCAGCAGTTAAGGAAAGGATTGAGTTGCACACTAAGAGAGTTGTGCTTGAAAGGAAACACATGTGAAAATGTATATTTTTTATAATAATGTTGAACAAGTACAACCCTGGTGGAAAAGAGTGTGGCACAATTTGGATTAGAGATTAGAACTACAAGGTACTAAGACCAAATAAACCACTTCAGACTCTATTTATTTCTATTTGGTCTTATTACCTTGTAGTATCTGTGTGTGACACTACACATTCTGGAGTTACCTCTTTGATTGAATTGTGAAGGACCAAATTGAAAAAAAAAAAATGTATCACTGAATGCACTTCTCAAATATAAAACCATATCAATTTCTTCTCAAGATAAAAATATTCTCAATGATTGATCAATCATGAAAACTGTAGGTTTCTGTTACAGAAAATAGAACTGTGATGGCCACTGGAGCATTTTTTTTTTTTTTTTTAATCAGAAAAAAAAGTGCCTAATGCGGGAATCGAACCTGGGTCGTAGCGGTCAAAACCAACGGTTTAGACCATCCTTCCACCAATCCCCAGAGGACCTATTCTAATTGATGTCGCCGCTTTACCAGATGTGTCCTTTTCTGGGAACCAGGTAAAACTGGTGGTAAAATGGCCCTTGACTGTTAAAAACTGTGATGGGTTAACACTCATTGCGAGTCAGTTGAGCTTTGGAATTGTTTTTTAAATTTCAAATTCCATTGGTCACGGACAAAATCTGCTTTTTTTACACACAGTCACCTACTTCTACCCACCTTTATGTCAAGTGAAAAAGAAATTTTCAAGACCTAGTCTAACTCTGAATTCTGCGAGGCCAAATATGTGACGGAAAGATAGTATGCTGGCTAATACAGTAGAACCTCAATGAGAGGACACTCACATTAAAGGACACCTCTCTACAAAAGACAGTTTTCATTGTCAAAATTACCATTTTTACTATTTAGAAACTCTCCAGGGGGTCGGTGGAAGGCTGGTTAAACCGTTTGGTTTTCGACCACTACGACCCGGGTTCAATTCCCGCTTTGGACACTTTTTTCTGTTAAAAAAAAAAAAAATGCTCCAATGGCCCCCAATTCTTGCAAAAGTCCAACCCCACCAGAGAGTGCAAGTTACCAAACGGAGCTCTGGCACATTTGTAAGTGCAAAGTCGAACTGCTTTTCACATGTGTAGACATGTGGTGCGCTTACAGTAAAAAGCAGTCGCTAACTACCCACCATGATTATCATGGCCTGTACCACGTGTACTAGGGATAAGCAAAAAAAAAAAAAAGGTTTGGTATCTCATTACTTTCCGGTTCCATATTGAAAATAAGAAGAGCTACATGCATGCTAAAAATTATTGCTTTTTTGCTTATCCCTAGTACACGTGGTACAGGCCATGATAATCATGGTGGGTAGAAGTAGGCGACTGCTTTTACTGTAAGTACACCACATGTCTACACACATGAAAAGCAGTTCGACTTTGCATTTACAAATATACCATAGCCCTGTTTAGTTACTTGCACTCAGGGGACATTGGAGCATTTTTTAAAATAAAAAAAGTACCCAATGCGGGAATCAAACCCGGGTCGTAGCGGTCGAAAACCAACAGTTTAGACCATCCTTCCACCGACCCCCTACAATTAATGTTATTTGATCCAGGTTATAAACTATCCATGTAGCTTATAAACACAAGGTAATAAGACCAAATCCGAATAAATAAATAGTGTGTGACGTTTCAGCGTTGTTACCATCTTCAGACAAAACGATGTTACCAATACATCACACACTATTTATTTATTTGGATTTGGTCTTATTACCTTGTGTTTATAATCTATAATCCAAATTGTGCCTTATCTATCCATGTAGCTATAAAAAATACCATTATAATGAAGATGTTAACATATGATATATCCAGTAACCAACACCACTCACCTTGTTCAGCTCTCAGTTCCTTCCTGAACTTGATGAGTTCATCATCGTACTTTCCATAGAGCAAACTCCTCTTGGGAGTAAAGGCAGCAGGCTGGACATCACACCATTGGAAATCCTTCAAGTTCAATGACACAAACAAACAAATATGTGAGGAAAGTGCTACTCTCTCATTTACCAATGCATTTTGTTCATCATCTTTGTCAAAACGCAGACGTTTCAAAAAAAGAAGATGCAGAAATTTCAGATTTGAAAAAATAAGTCATGGGGTTTTATAGACTGTGACTCTCTTTTTTATAGTGATGGCTTTGATTTTATAATAATAAAAAAATCAATAATTGATTGATCTTAATGAAAAGGTACAATGTGGATTATAGATTATAAACACAAGGTAATAAGACCAATTGATGGAAGGCTAGTATAATGGCCCTATTCTTTTTTCTTTTCTATTACCTTTGCTTATTCCTAGTACACGTGGTACAGGCCATGATAATCATGGTGGGTAGAAGTAGGCTACTGCTTTTACTGTACGACTGCTTTTACTGTAAGTGCACCACGTGTCTACACATGTGAAAAGCAGTTCGAATTTGCACTTACAAATGTGCCAGAGCCCTGTTTGGTTACTTGCCCTCGCTGGCAGGGTTGGACTTTTGCAAGAATCGAGGGCCACTAGAGCATTTTCTTTTTTTTTTTAATCAGAAAAAAAAATGCCTAATGTGGGAATCGAACCCGGGTCGTATTGGTCAAAAACCAACGGTTTAGACTATTCTTCCACCAATCCCCTGAGGGCCTATTCTAATTGATGTCACCGCTTTACCGGAAGATTCCTTTTCTGGGAACCAGGTAAAACTGGTGGTAAAATGGCCCATGACTGTTAAAAACTGTGATGGGTTAACACTCATTGCAAGTCAGTTGAGCTTTGGAATTGTTTTTTAAATTTCAAATTACATTGGTCACGGAAAAAAATCTGCTTTTTTAACACACAGTCACCTACTTCTACCCACCATGATTATCATGGCCTGTACCACGTGTACTAGGGATAAGCAAAAAAAAAAAAAAAAACATTTTAAAAGTTTTTCTTACTTTTTATTCCATAGAATAATCTTAAAACCAAGTTATTCGGCACTAAAATAGAGCCATCATTTTCCAAATGTGATATTTTCTTGCTTATAAAACTGAAATATTTGGCAGTGTAGACGTTGAGGCATTGTTTCATCATTTTATATTGTCAAAACTTGGTAAAAATGTCTTATGTTGAACTTGAAGGATTTAGTCTTATTACCTTGTGTTGATTGATCTTAAAAATTTATTTAAAATTTATGCAAAGAACCATTCCTCCATTGATTGAAGTTATGCACACACTTACTTATATTCAGATCTCCATTAAAACTCCACAACACCAGCGTAAAGCCTACCTGAAGACCATTTATATCCAAGGCTGCTTCAAATTGATGAGATCCAAGAAGTCTTCAGAATTAATCATTTGCAGCCAAGTCAAACACCTCTTTGTCTATTATTTGACCTTTTGTTGTGCATATGTTTATGTCCAAATCAACGAGATAAATCTTGGAATTTTTGATATTGAGGTTGCTCTCTGTGTGCCTTCTTTTTAATATTAAAAATAATTAGTATATATTTTTATATATATATATATATATATATATACTAGCCGAATGACCCGGGCAACGCCCGTGTTTTACCCGATTGAATGTTTTGATTCAAATGCTATTTGTTACAATTATAAATTGGCGCCTTAAATAAATGCATATTTTAGTTAATAACTATAGCCTATGTGCTTTATCTGTCTATGTACTGTTGGCTTCAGTAGGCGTCTCTTACAGGGAAAAAGAAAGAGAGGATTCCATTTGGTTATTAACTAATATATGCATTTATTTAAGGAGCGACCCGCTCCAACACAATAATTACATAAACGAAAAGGCGAGTGGGGGGGGGGGCAAAGATGGCGTGACCGTAGCCAACCAATAGGAGGGCGCCATTCCAAAAAAAAAGCAAACGGTGACAGAGATGAAAACTGATGACTGATTGTTGATTAGGAGATGAGGAATGACGCTCGTAACTGTATATATATATATATATTGTTTGTCAACAAGTAGTCAAGACAGTACAAGTGACTGGAAATTATCATCTCTATATAAATATTAAAATTATAAACACAAGGTAATAAGACCAAATCCAAATAAATAGTGTGTGACGTTTCGGTAACAACGCTGTTACCAAAACATCACACACTATTTATTTATTTGGATTTGCTCTTATTACCTTGTGTTTATAATCTATAATCCAAATTGTGACTTATCAAATAATAAATTATATATATTTTTAATATATATATTATCCTTTTATTTATTCCAGAAACAGCACTCACAGAGATACCAGGTATAATTATAATTGACTGTTGACCACCTTTTACAAAGGCAACATGTGAGAATTATAAAGAACCAGTTATCTTTTACACCTCAATTGGAACACACCTTGACGGAAGATTATACAACATGTTGGGCAACAGCTGCAAAACCCCCTACAGCAAGCCTGATGGAACCCAAGACTCTACGACTCCATTAGATTGGCCCCTAGTGAACATGGATCCCCAAGATGTGTTTACTCCCCATAATCATCTCATCAATATATAAAAGACAAGAGTATGAAGAGAGAGCTTACCTTTTGACAAGAACTTGAGGAGTTTCCTGGAGCACACACAATATGGTATCAACCATTATATATATGAAAAAATAGAACAAATGTGATATTGTACTGGGAAAAGGTGCATAAATTATGAAAAAGGCATCTCCTTATTGTGCAACTGAAAGTTGCTGATGGCTTGCGCCATCTATCGAAATAAATATCAACTATTCTCGTTGATTTTTAATTATTCCAGAATTGGTCAAATACCCATTTTTGATTAATCAAGAAAAGCTAACCACGGACGTGTTTCGGGCTATTGGCCCTCATCAGCGTGGATATCACATACGTACAATATCACATTTGTACTATTTTTTTCACATTGTGTCGCGTTCTCACGCAATTCTGGCCTTAACTACCCATTTCATGATTTTTCAGGATGCCTGAATGACCAATTTTTTGGTCGCTGATGAGGGCCAACAGCCCGAAACGCGTCCGTGGTTAGCTTTTCTTGATTAATTAAGAATGGGTATTTGGCCAATTCTGGAATAATTAAAAATCAACGAGAATAATTGATATTTATTCTGATATATGGCACAAGCCATCAGCAACTTTCAGTTGCACGATAAGGTGCCTTTTTCATACATTATATATATGTTACAAAAAAAATATTTTCTGTTGATTTTGGAATTAGAGATATAAAATTATTACTTGCTGATTGATATAGATAATTGAGCATTTGCTTGAAGTTGGTATATACGAGTCTTTAAATTGCAGTCGTGGTAAAATAATAAGATTATAATCACAATTTGCTTTAATTGTGCTAATAAAGTGTGTATAGAATATATAATTTTGAGAAAGTGTACTTTACATAAGGCGTGAAGAATGAAAAAAAAAAACACTTATTTACATATCAACAAAAGATTTGAGCTGGCCAACAAGAAACAACAATAGATTTATAAAGGGAAAGTCGCAACATCTGGTGGTAGACTTAACAGAGTAAATTGATCTGGGATTTATAATTTTAAAATTAAATACAAGGAGTAACCTCCAGAACATAGCTTGCATTAGATGTACTAAACAGGACCTTTGGGAGAGGCCACTGCTTATCATCAAACAGCTTGAGGAGCATGAACTCATGGAATTCATGTAATCTTTACACAAGGGGATAAGAAACAACAACATAGCAAGTTTCTTGTAACTTGGCACCTGCAGCTCCAGAATACATTTTGGCTTGTATTAGATGTACTAAACAACCCCTTTGGGAGAGGCCGCTGCTTATCATAAAATAGCTTGAGGAATATGGACTCATGGAATTCTGGTAATATTTACACAAGGGGATAATAAAAAACCAGCAAGAAGATAAACTATCCTAAAAAAAAGAGAGAGAGAGAGAAAAAAAAAGACTTACCTTTGGTTTTGTGTAGAGGGGAGATATAAAGATTCTGCCATCACACAAAGTCATTATAAATTAAGAGGTGTTTTTTTTTTTTTTTGCTTATCCCTAGTACACACGGTACAGGCCATGATAATAATGGTGGGTAGAAGTAGGCAACTGCTTTTACTGTAAGTGCACCACATATCTACACATTTTGAAAATAGAGCAATCCATAAATAAATCTTTAAAATAAAAAGGCATATATTGGATCAAAATATCATTTATTTTACCAATATTTCAGTTGGCTGAATGCCAACCTTTATCAAGGTGTTATAACATTTTAAAGTGTGTCAACAACAAACTCAGCGCCACATAACGTCAATAGAATTAAGTTTAAAAAAATATTTTTGCTTATATTCAACAGGGAGAAAAAAATTGATATATAAATTTATATTATGGACAAAATAAATTTTGTAAAAAAGGGGTTTGAATATTTCGAATATTAACAATAACGCCAATTTTATATTTACAATTTACACTTACAAATGTGCAAGAGCCCCCTGTTTGGTTACTTGCACTCGCTGGTGGGGTTGGATTTTTGCAAGAATCAGGGGGCCATTGGAGCATTTTTTTAGAATGTACAACGAGTTCTGCCATGTACAACTTTCCAAGAAGAAAAAAAAGAGAGGATCATAAGATGACCAAATCCAAACAAATAAATAGTGTTTGAAGTTTCAGTAACAACGTTGTTACTGAAACGTTGCACACTTTTTTTTATTTGAATTTATTCTTATCAAAGACTCTCATAAAAATTCACATACACATACATTAACAAAATTACAAAGTTTTCAATTATTCTGTAAAAATATTATTAAGAGATTTTACATAGAATATCAGCCCGCTGAAGAGCAGTATATTTGCTCGAAAGCTTGCAAATTTAAATAAAAAGAAACTTTTTACCTGATATTGATTTTTACTTTTTCAAATAAACATACATTGTTGATTCAGGCTGATATCTGCATTCTCAAGTTGACAGTAGTTCAAAGTAAAGACAGGTTTTACTGTATTCATTTAAAACATATGTAGGGGTCAGTGGAAGGATGGTCTAAACCGTTGGGTTTCGACCACTATGATCCCGGATCGAATCCCGCATTGAGCTATTTTTCTGATTTAAAAAAAAAATGCTCCAATGGCCCCCGATTCTTGCAAAAGTCCAACCCCACCAGCAAGTGCAAGTAACTGAACGGGGCTCTGGCACATTTGTAAGTGCAAAGTCGAACTGCTTCTCACATGTGTAGACATGTGGTGCGCTTACAGTAAAAGCAGTCACCAACTATTATCCACCATGATTACCATGGCCTGTACCACGTGTACTAGGGATAAGCAAAAAAAAACATCTATTATCCGCTTTTTCTTATACAGTTAAGCCTGTCTATAGCGCCCCCTCTAAATAGCACCTTCTTCTCTATAGCGCCCGATTTTAAACTTTAAAATGTAAACATTTTACATTAAAAGTGACCTGTCTATAGCACCCCCCCTCTCTATAGCACCCTATTTTGGTGAGTCCCAAGAGCTATAGACAGGTTTAACTGTATATCAAAACATTGTAAATTAAGATTAAAAAATGAATATATAAAGTAGAGAGTTAGATAATAAAAAATATATAATATGGGGATAGATAAAAGAAGATACCTTATCGATTGACCTTGTGAGGGCTGAAACATAACATAATGGTTAGATATGCACAAAAGCTGGAAAATATCAACACAAAGGTAGTTTCTCTCTTTAGTCAGTGGTGTTATGTTTGAACAATGTTGCACTGGGGAGAGAGAAATTGAACAGTTTTATTTAACAAAATCGATAAAGCATCCGGCGGTCAGTGGAAGGCTGGTTAAACCGTTTGGTTTACGACCACTACGACCCAGGTTCGATTCCCACATTGGACACTTTTTCTGTTTAAAAAAAAAAATGCTCCAATGGCCCCCTATTCTTGCAAAAGTCCAACTCCACCAGCAAATGCAAGTAACCAAACGGGGCTTTGGCACATTTGTAAGTGCAAAGTCGAACTGCTTTTTACATGTGTAGACATGTGGTGCGCTTACAGTAAAAGCAGTCGCTAACTACCCACCATGATTATCATGGTTTTGAGATAAGAAAGAAGAAGAATAAAGCATTCAGAGTTAAGTTTCTTGTACCATTTTTATGCCTCAAACTTTCAGACTTATAAACCCGGGAGTAACACAATAAAAAGAACATAAGAAAATAAGACCAAATCCATCAGAAATAGACAGCATCAAACAACAATAACAAGATTTAGAACAGACCATCTCAAGCCATTGAAGATACAATATAACAACAAAATCTACCCCACTTGCCCAAAATGTAACTTGGCACCCGCAGCTCCAGAACACATTTTGGCTTGCATTAGATGCACTAAACAGGACCTTTGGGAGAGGCCGCTGCTCATCATAAAACAGCTCGAGGAGCATGAACTCATGGAATTCGTGTAATCTTTACATAAGGGGATAAGAAACAACAACAACAGACCTAATCCAAATAATTTATTAGTGTATGACGTTTCGGCAACAACATTGTCACCATCATCAGACAAAAGAATAAATCTTTTCAAGAATAATCCCATTTATTCTTTTGTCTGATGATGGTGACAATGCTGTTGCCAAAACGTCACACACTAATAAATTATTTGGATTAGGTCTTATTTTCTTATATTAATATCTATAATCCAAATTGTTTTTTTTTTTTTTGCTTATCCCTAGTACACATGGTACAGGCCATGATAATCATGGTGGGTAGAAGTAGGGGACTGCTTTTACTGTAAGTACACCACATGTCTACACATGTGAAAAGCAGTTCGATTTTGCACTTACAAATGTGCCAGAGCCCCGTTTGGTTACTTGCACTCGCTGGTGAGGTTGGACTTTTGCAAGAATCGGGGGTCATTGGAGCATTTTTTTTTAATTTTTATTATTTTATTTTTATTATTTTTATTTAATCCAAATTGTGATTTATCAATAACAAGAACAGTTTTATGCAAAAAACTTCTCCTCAATTATTTTTAATATAAACACATTTTGAGAGAAAATGTTTTAAATAAATAATGATTGAAAAAAATTTTCCTTTGTTAAAATATATCGGAGTAATAAGAGATCTGACTGACAAAAGTCCTGTCAAGAGTCATATCCCTCAAGAAAATTTAAAAGCAGCAAGTAATACACAGATTAAAAAAGTCAATTCTGAAACACAAGGTAAATAAGACCAAATCCAAATAAATAAATAGTGTGTGACGTTTAAGTAACACCACTATTACAGAAACATCACACACTATTTATGTATTTGGATTTGGTCTTATTACCTTGTGTTTCTAATCTATAATCCAAATGAGCAGACTGTGAACTTTTACATGTATTGACAAGATGTCAATCAAATTGTTTTACTTGTCAACTGTCTATAATCCAAATTGTAACTTATCAACACAAGGTAATAGGACCAAATCCAAATAAATAAATAGTGTGTGACATTTCAGTAACAGCACTATTACAGAAATGTCACACACTATTTAAGTACAGTTAAACCTGTCTATAGCGCCCACTCTTGGGACTCACCAAAATAGGATGTTATAGAGAGTGGGTGCTATAGACAGGTCACTTTTAATGTAAATCACATCCTACTACAGTTAAACCTGTCTATAGCGCCCCACTCTTTGGGACTCACCAAAATAGGATGCTATAGACAGGTCACTTTTAATGTAAATTGCATCGTACTACGTATTTAAAATCATGCGCTATATAGAGGGAGGCACTATTTAGAGGGGGCAATATAGACAGGTTTAACTGTATTTAGATTTGGTCTTAATACCTTGTGTTTCTAATCTATAATCCAAATTGTATACCTTATCAAATTAATTCTGACTTTGGAAAGATCAAAGGTAGGCAAGCAACTACTTGTTACATTATCAGTATAAGAAATGACATCCCTCTTCCATACCCAAAGATTCCACTCTGACTTGGAACAATATAAAATGGTATTGTAATGACAACTTGGAAGTACCAACACCACTCACCTTGTTCAGCTCTCAGTTCCTTCCTGAACTTGATGAGTTCATCATCATACTTTCCATAGAGCAAACTCCTCTTGGGAGTAAAGGCAGCAGGCTGGACATCACACCATTGGAAATCCTTCAAGTTCAACATGAGACCATTTTTTACCAAGTTTTTGACAATCTTTTTTTTTTTTTGGCTTATCCCTAGTACACGTGGTACAGGCCATGATAATCATGGTGGGTAGTTAGCGACTGCTTTTTACTGTAAGCGCACCACATGTCTCAACATCTACACTGACAAATATTTCAATTTTATGAACAAGGAAATATCAGATTAGTAGAATAAGGGTTTTATTTGAGTGCCAAATAACTTGGTTTAAGATCATTCTTTGGAATAAAGTGAAAGAAAACTTTTTAAATATTGTAACAAAGTATTTATTAATTTTATTATTTTTATTAACAGAGTGGTCATTTTTATGTTTATATTTTTCTACTCTGTCAATTCCCCTCATTGCTTATCTTTTGTTTACCATTCATATAGTTTGTTCTTGCCTGAAATAAAATTGCTGTCCCCTCCTGAAGTGTTTGTCTTCCCTAATTTTCCACGTGACAATATTAATTATTAGCCATTTGGTTAATAAACATTGGTCTCTGATAATATTCCTTTTTATATACTTATATACCCTGTGATATAGGTTAGAGTTGGTAACATACACACACACACACACACACACATATATTTCAGAACAATCATTTTGGGGGAAAAATGTCAAATGAAATATTGACACACACACGGATGAAGTACATACACTCATGGACAGGGGGATCGGTGGAAGGCTGGTTAAACTGTTTGGTTTTCGACCACTAGGACCCGGGTTCGATTCCCGCATTGGACACTTTTTTCTGTTTAAAAAAAAATGCTCCAATGGCCCCCGATTCTTGCAAAAGTCCAACCCCACTAGCAAGTGCAAGTAACCAAACGGGCCTCTGGTACATTTTGTAAGTGCAAAGATGAACTGCTTTTCACATGTGTAGACATGTGGTGCGCTTACAGTAAAAGCAGTCGCTAACTACCCACCATGATTATCATGGCCTGTACCAAGTGTACTTAGGGATAAGCAAAAAAAAAAACACTCATGGACAAAACTTGAGGAAGTTGTACCTTCTAGCATGTATATATTTTTTATTCATTAAAAAGGAGAAAGTTCAAATTTATATATATGAGAAATCCAATGTTATATAATGGCCGCAGCCTTGCAGAAAATTGACATAGACCCAGAGCAGCAGCTTTACACACTCAAGATTGTGGACATTGTGACTGCTGTGATAGAGATGTATGGAGACATATTGGACACAACAACAACAACAGAAAATTGACATGGACCCAGAACAGCAGCTTTACACACCCAAGATAGTGGACATTACTGCTGCTGTGATAGAGATGCACGGAGCCATCTGAGGCTCTTCATTGGACACGACAACAACAACAGAAAATTGACATGGACCCAGAGCAGCAGCTTTACACACCCAAGATAGTGGACATTGCTGTGATAGAGATGCACGGAGCCATCTGAGGCTCTTCATTGGACACGACAACAACAACAGAAAATTGACATGGACCCAGAGCAGCAGCTTTACATACCCAAGATAGTGGACATTGCTGTGATAGAAATGTACGGAGACATCTGAGGCTCTTCATTGGACACGACAACAACAACTGTTATATAAGCAAATAAGAAATAGTCATGTTTAAAATATGAAACACACTTAAGTCTCGTCCATGAGTGTAAAAGAAAGATTAGGTTTCCCCTTGAGGGCACAACTCAAGTAGGTAAATGTCAGTAAACAAGCAGTATTCCTGTGAGAGTGAGGTTAGCCACAGGGCTTTCTGAAAATAGGCATCAGGACAAAAGTGCAACGTCCTCGTATTTGTTGATTGACGTTAATCAGCAAGAAGTACTTGGAAGTTTAAAAAGAAAGGCTAACATCGGATATAATCTAAATTATATCAGACATAAGTTTACATGTGATATATTACAATAAGTCAAAAAGCAACTGCACAGAGTATCATCAGTGATAATAATGTGCTCACTGATGTTGTTGTTGTTTCTTATCCCCTTGTGTAAAGATTACACGAATTCCATGAGTTCATGCTCCTCGAGCTGTTTTATGATGAGCAGCGGCCTCTCCCAAAGGTCCTGTTTAGTGCATCTAATGCAAGCCAAAATGTGTTCTGGAGCTGCAGGTACCAAACTACATTTTGGGCAAGTGGGATAAATTTTGTTATTATTTTCTATCTTCAATGGCTTGAGATGGCCCGTTCTAAATCTTGTTAGTGTTGTTTGATGGATTTTAAGGCTTCATAGATGGCTATAAGTTCTGATCTGAAGAGCTTCCATGAGTGCTCACTGATAATTTACTATATAGGCATGCCAGCTGCCGTTACAAAAAGGATGAAAGCTGAGCATCCTTCAAGTCAGAAAACCATGCCTTTGCCAGTCCCAAGCCCGGATGAAAAAGGAGGAGGGGGAGCAGTAACAAGCTCACTAAAAAACCTGGGTTCAGCTGGCCCGGCTGATAGTACCCTGTAAGGGCTCCTAATCCAGGAATACAGGATGAGCAGCGTTTGTGCTCGATGTTAGGAGCAGCTGCACATGGCGTCTGTTCCTCATGTCAGAGGCGGCCATTTCTTTTGGAGCTAAGTCGGCCTGCCACTGAGTAGTGCTCCCAGTCTTAATGACAAAGGCAGACGCATTCTACTTAACCCAGTATGATGGTTGTCAACAGACACCATCAAGGGTAACAACTTGATATCCTAATATGATTGAGTGGAGATAAGAAAGAAGAAGAAAACCATTCTCTGCAAGACTATGCCAGCAAGTATCTAGAGTTTAGGTCAGGATCAGTATGGAATGTTTTTCCGGAGTGGGTTGCTTCTGGAGAGCAACAGTGACAGAGCCATTGAGACAATAGAATAATTTCTGCGTAGCCAAATGGATTAATCTGCTGGAGCTGTAGAAGTCATGAAGAGAGCTGGTCAGGAAGGGGACAGTTGGGTGATAGAGCTTGGAGAAGTTTCTTTGTTTGGATTTAGTTATATTGTTGTTGTTTCTTATCCCCTTGTGTAAAGATTACATAAATTTCATAAGTCAATGCTCCTCAAGCTGTTTTATCATAAACATCGACCTCTCCCAAAGGTCCTGTTTAGTACATCTAATACAAGCCAAAATGTGTTCTGGAGCTGCAGGTGCCAAGTTACAAGAAACTTGCTTTGTTGTTGTTTCTTATCCCCTTGTGTAAAGATTACATGAATCCCATGAGTTCATGCTCCTCAAACTGTTTGATGATAAGCAGTGGCATTTCCCAAAGGTCCTGTTCAGTGCATCTAATGCAAGTCAAAATGTGTTCTGGAGCTGCAGGTGCCAAGCTACATTTTGGGCAAGTGGGTTAGATTTTGTTGTTATTTTCTATCTTCAATGGCTTGAGATGGCCTGTTCTAAATCTTTTCAGTGTTGTTTGATGCTGTCTGAGGTTCAGAGCTCCTCCTGGGTCCACTCCACTGTACCAACTGTACTTAGGTGGGATCCTCCAGTTATTGTGGATTTTTGTTTTGGAAACTGTCTCTATTTCTTAAAGGTAAGTTTATTTTTCTGTGTCAAAAATTCTCTTGAATTTAGTTCTAGTATTTCTTGTAAAAATAAAGAGTTAAAATTCTAGTTGCATCTCTCTATAAACTCAAGAATCCCAAATGGCTATTTCCCTGTTTGTTTAAACAAACAGGGCTTTGCCCATGCAACAATAGTGTTGCAAAGTGTAAAGGCTTGGGGGAGAAAATGATGGAATGAGGAAACATTTATTTCAACAAAAAATGAGAAATAGAATTATCAAACCTTACAATACATTCTTTTCTAAACCAAAAACAAAAGTATTACCTATTTGAGACACCTCTTGAGTGCAAATGGATTAGAAAATAGATGTAAAAACTGAAGGAAGAAGAAAAAGAGGAAGACCTCCAATGAGCTAGCTTGAAGGAGTCAAGGAAGCTACAGGAAGGTCACAAGATAAGTTGCAAGTGACACCAACAGATTCAATTGGATAATACAAGGTTGTCCCAAAAGTTTTTAAACACTTGCAAAAAAATTGAAATACCAATTTTATTTGCCATTATGTATAATGTCTTTGTAGAACACATTTTGGCTTGCATTAGATGCACTAAACAGGACCTTTGAGAGAGGCCGCTGTTTATCATAAAACAGCTCGAGGAACATGAACTCATGGAATTCGTGCAATCTCTACACAAGGGGATAAGAAAAACAACAACAACATAATATCTTTGTATTATGTATAAAGTAATAGTATTATTATGTATTCGCCGTAATAATATTATGTAACAATGTTTGAGAAAAACACAAACTTTTGGGACAACCTAATATTTGTCCATATAGTAACCAAAAACTTGGTGGACACTAACAACAAGAATTTCTAATCCTTTAACATCTCTTTTCAAATGGAGTAACAGCATTTCATAAAACAATTTTTGTGCAAGTATCATTTTAAACTTAGTTTTTTTACTCTCATATTGTTTTACAAAAAAAAAAGAACATAGGGAGATAAAAATCAACTTACCTTTTGACCATCGCTTGATATCAATGGGCTTGAAATTCCTTCTGGAATATATCAACATGGCTTAATCAAAAGGTGAACAATTTGTAATTAAAATACAGTAGAACCTCCATGTAAAGGACAAAACCTAATTGCAGAGCCAAAGTGTCCTTTAGGGAGAGGTGTCCTCTTACCGGAGAGTTGCTAAATTGTAAAAATGGTAATTTTGGAAATGAAATTGTAGAGAGGTGTCCGCTAAAGGGAGGTTCTACTGTATGTATCTATAAAAGTTGATGGTGTTGGAATATTAAACAGAATAACAATGGCTATCGATGAGCTTGTGTTTGAAAAGGAACTTGTATATAATAATTGTTTTAGTTGTTTTCATGTATAGACATATATACCAAGATTTGTTTTGTATAATTACTATTAATAATAAATAATATGTAAAGTTGAATTGGTTATGGATTCATCCTTCTTACTTACTTTAATTACTTTAAAAACAGATGGATGATATTTTCAATGAGAGCTAACTAGTTTTCACACATGTGGTACAATAAATGTTAACGCTATTACATCTTTGCCTGGAACAACGTTACAGTGTGGGTCAGTTGGAGTAACACACACAAAAAGTGTAATTCCATAGTGTGTTTAGAGTTTTCAATGTTTTTAAATTTTGGATAAACAGCAAATGGATGGAAATACAAAACACAATGAATAATGGTGGAACAATAATTTAGTTAGATTCCCCTTGCCATTGTGTTACACAAAAAAAGTGGAATTCCATAGTGTGTTTAGAGTTTTCAATGTTTTTAAATTTTGGATAGGCAGCAAATGGATGGAACCACAAAACATAATGACAATAATGATGGAACAATAATTTAGTTAGATTCCCCTTGCCATTGTGTTACACAAAAAAAGTGGAATTCCATAGTGTGTTCAGAGTTTTCAATGTTTTCCAATTTTGTATAGGCTGCAAATGGATTTAACCACAAAACATTATGACAAAAATGATGGAACAAGAATTTAGTTAGATTCCCCTTGCCGTTGTGTTGCACAAAAACAAAGTAGAATTCCAAAGTGTGTTCAGAGTTTTCAATGTTTTCCAATTTTGTATAGGCAGCAAATGGATGGAATCACAAAACACAATGACAATAATGATGGAACAAGAAGTTGGTTAGATTCTCCTTGAGGTTGTGTGCATCAGGTATCATTTGCTCCTTTGTCTTTGTGAGAAATCAGCAGTAAAGGATTAAGGAGCGCACTAAGAGAGTTGTCCCTCTTCAGAGCTGACTGCTACAGGGCATGTCCCCAGGTGGATGTCAACATGATATATCCAGTAGCCAACACCACTCACCTTGTTCAGCTCTCAGCTCCTTCCTGAACTTGAGTTCATCATCGTACTTTCCATAGAGCAAACTCCTCTTGGGAGTAATGGCAGCAGGCTGGACATCACACCATTGGAAATCCTTCAAGTTCAATGGCACAAACAAACAAATATGTGTGGAAAGTGCTATTCTCCCATTTACCAATACATTTTGTTCATCTTTGTCAAAACACACACGTTCCAATGAAAGAAGATGCTGCAACCTTAGCTTTGGAAAAAATAAGTTTTGGGCTGTGGCCCTCATCTTTATAGAGATGGCTTTGATTTAATAATAATAAATAATAGTTAATGGTCAAAAGTTGACCAATCTTTAAAAAAATTGATACAAAAGAACTATTCCACCATTGATTGAAGTTATGCACACACTTACTTATACTCAGATCTCCATGAAAATTTAACAACACCAGCATATATTCGTAAAGCCCACCTGAAGACCATTTATATCCAAGGCTGCTTCAAATTGATGAGATCAAAGAGTTCTTCAGAATCACTTTGCAGCCAAGTCAAAAACCTCTTTGTCTATTATTGGACCTCTTGAGATATGTATGTGTGATATCTTGGGACCTCTGGGACCAGTGTTACCTGATGCTAGACGAACCTCGATGTCAACTCTACCGTGCAGTCGTGGTGGAAGGCGACACAGCTGGGCCAAAGGTGAAATAAACAAACTGAGATTCCACTAAGAAGCGTCTGAACGTCAAGAAGGAATGGAACGAGGAGATTTCTGGTAGGAAAGGGTTTACCTCTATCGGAGCGTCCTGTGGAGACTGGGGCTGAAACAAAGACTAACTAAGGAATGACTAACTGAGGATCGGGGCCTCCTTTTATAGCTTAGCTGGGTCCGAACAGGTCACTGCCCTTTTCTGATGTAAACAGGGGGGGGGGGGAAGTTATATTATCCAGGAGGGCCACGACCTCTTAAAGTTGGACTGGGTTTGCTAGGCCTGCTTTCCTATTCTCACCTAAGCCTGATTAGTTTTAACCTTAATTTTCTCCTGTTAGTCTCCATTCCTTCTATCTGTACAGTTGCTATACTTTATTAGATTCTTACGCGGTACAGATTGATGTTAGTTGAGGCTTTCTATTTGCAGTAAATAAGAAGTTATATACAGTCACGTGGTGGAACATGTGGTAGTAGATATCTGGACTATTTACAACAATTCCATGGTCTTAAATCATCACATATGTATATGTTCAAGTGAAAGAGATAAATCTTGGAATTGTTGATATTGAGAGGTTGTCCTCTGTCCCTTCTTTATAATATTAAAAATTTCTTTTTTTTTATCAAAAAGGCATATATTGGATCAAAATATCATTTATTTTACCAATATTTCAGTTGGCTGAACGCCAACCTTTATCAAGGTATTATAACATATTAAATGTATGTCAACAACAAACTCAGCGCCACATAACGTCAAAAGAATTAAGTTTTTAAAATATTTTGTTATATTCAATGGGGAGAAAAAAATTTGGAAGATTTAGGCCTATCTATAGCGCCCCCTCTAAATATCTCCTTCCTCTCTATAGTGCCTGATTTTAAACATTAAAATGTAAACCTTTTACATTAAAAGTGACCTGTCTATAGCACCCCCTCTCTATAGCACCCTATTTTGATGAGTCCCAAGAGGGGGCGTTATAGACAGGTTTAACTGTATATATATTATATAATATTAAATGCAAATATTTTATTTCCATTCATTGACTCTTTTACATTTTTTGACCATAGATTTAGAACATACCACTTTAAATATTGTTGTAAATATGTATAGTTAACCTACCTATTTTTTAATTCACGAATATATGATTCATTTTATAAATTCTATATTAATGTGAAAAATATTTAATGTGTAATTTTTTTCAGGTAATTGAAAATAAAAAAATACTTGATGGATAAATAACTATTTTTCCTTTTTCACGACTACATCTCCAATTCTTTATCATTTCAACATCAAAACATTATAATCATAACATATACAGTAAACCTGTCTATAGCACCCCCTCTCTATAGCACCCTATTTTGGTGAGTCCCAAGAGGGGGCGCTATAGACAGGTTTAACTGTATATATATAATACATTGAGTGAAGGGAGAGCTTACCTTTCGACAAGAACTTGAGGAATTTCCTGGAGCACACACAATATGGTATCCATCATTATATAGAGATAAAACATCGTCAATACACCATGGATGGCCTTCATATTTTCATTACCAACATTACCATTTTTACTATTTAGTAACTCTCCGGTAAGAGGACACCTTTCCCTAAAGGACACTTTGTCTCTGCAATAAGATGTTGTCCTTTACAAAGAGGTTCTACTAGGGCAGAATGAGATTTTGAACATGTTATAGCCTTAGAAATCAACACAGTGTCAATCAATCACAGTGTGTCCAATGTAAATCTGCCTTTGCCGGTCCCAAGCCCGGATGAAAAAGGAGGAGGGGGAGCAGTAACAAGCTCACTAAAAAACCTGGGCTTAGCTGGCCTGGCTGATAGTACCCTGTGAGGGCTCCTAATCCAGGGATACAGGATGAGCAGCGTTTGTACTCCATGTTAGGAGCGGCTGTACATGGAGTCTGTTCCTCATGTCAGAGGCGGCCATTTCTTTTGGAGCTGAGTAGTGCTCCCAGTCTTAATGACAAAGGCAGACGCATTCTACTTCACCCATCATGATGGTTGTCAAATCTCAACCATCAAAGTCTCAAGCTTTACAAGATTGACACCCAAATATGATTGAGTGGAGATAAGGAAGAAGAAGATGACTTATTTAGCAACTCTCCGGTAAAAGGACACCTTTCCCTTAAAAGGACACTTTGTCTCTGCAATGAGGTGTTGTCCTTTACAAAGAGGTTCTACTATGACAGAAGGAGATTTTGAACAAGTTATGGTCTTAGAAATCATGGGTATCTAACCATCACAATGTGTCCACAATGAATTACCACGTATTAGGCTTGATCTGACAGCAATATTTAGTTGATTTTTGTTTCACTAGATGACACTCCCAGCAGTTTCGCCAGTTTAATCTACCGCTGTAATATTGCATTTGGATGTTTTCCTTTTATACCGATACTGAAGCTAGACTTTTGGAAAGGGTATTTTAAATGAATTTAAATACGTAGTAAGATGCGATTTACATTAAAAGTGACCTGTCTATAGCACCCCCTCTCTATAGCACCCTATTTTGGTAAGTCCCAAGAGGGGGCGCTATAGACAGGTTTAACTGTATATATATAGAGAGAGAGAAAGGAAAAGACTTACCTTTAGTTTTGTGTAGAGGGGGGGTGTAAAGATTCTGCTATCACACCAAGTCATTACAGATTAAGAGATGATAACTTTGACCATTTAGAATGTACAAAGAGTTCTGCCATGTTCAACTTTCCAAGAAGAATAAATAGAGAGATAATGTATCTCTTTTATTAGGAACTATAGAAAAATTATTTGGTTTCAACTGGGATCTTACCAAATGAATGTTTGTTTTCCCCCATACAATATTGTATAAATATAGTTTGTTGTTGTTTCTTATCCCCTTGTGTAAATATAACATGTATTCCATGAGTCCATGCTCCTCAAGCGATCTCATGGAATGGGGTGTAGGAGTGCAGCTTTTGTTGATCATGGCACCATGATCCAGGCACACTCAGTCTGACTTTGCCTTTAATTTGAGGCTGTTCCTAACATGGAAGCATACACCTTTGCTACCGACTCTAATATGGGTACAGACACAGCTTCGCAGTTTTTATATTCCCTATATATTATAAATATATATTGCGTTAGAATTATTTTTGTGTTTTGTTGTTGAAAAGAGGTGCAGTCGTGGAAAAGTATAGATAATTATTTACCTTTCAAGTAGATTTTACTTTGAACCACTTGAAGTAAATTACACATAAAATTATTTTTATCACAGTAATATAAAATTTATAAAATGAATTCTATATTCGTGATTTTTATTAGAAAAGGTAGGGTTAACTATACATATATACAACAATAATAATTAAAGTCGTATGTTCTGCATCTATGGTCAAATATGTAAAACAGTCAATGAATGAAAATAAAATATATGTTTTTGAAAAAATAAAATAATTGTATTTTAGATTATATAATATATATATATATATATATTGTCACTTAGAAAATTAGGAAAGACAAACCTCAAAATGACACGGCAATTTATTTAAGGTAAAATTTATAATTTATAAAATACCAGAAAGGTATTAAAAAAAGGGAAGTTTAATTAGTTTTTTTTTTTCTTATCCCTAGTACACGTGGTACAGGCCATGATAATCATCTGGGGATCTAATAAAAGAATGTCTAATCATCTAAAAGATGCTCACAAATTCACACGAGCCACAAGCGTCCATCAAATATTGTTGATTCAAACTGATATCTCTGCATTCCCAAATGGGTCTTCCAAAAAAATTAAGGCAGGTTTTACTGTATTCATTTAAAATATCTGTTATCCTCTTTCTTGAAAATAAAGATATTTCGGCCAGTAAATCTTTTTATTACCTCGACGTTTCGACAAAAATTAAAACATTTGGCAAGGCATTAAAAATCATTCTAAGGTTCAAGGGCATTCTCTTGGAACCTTGGAATAATTTTTAAGGCCTTGACAAATGATTTAATTTTGTTTTCTCCTGACGAGGACAAAAGATATTAAATCCACCTTTGCTGGTCCCAAGCCCGGATGAAAAAGGAGGAGGGGGAGCGGTTACAAGCTCGCTAAACAACCTGGGCTCAGCTGGCCCGGCTGATAGTACCCTATAAGGGCTCCTAATCCAAGGATACAGGATGAGCAGCGTTTGTACTCCATGTTAGGAGCAGCTGCACATGGAGTCTGTTCCTCATGTCAGAGGCGGCCATTTCTTTTGGAGCTAAGTCGGCCTGCCACTGAGTAGTGCTCAGAGTCTTAATGACAAAGGCAGACGCATTCTACTTTACCCAGCTTTACAAGCTTGATTTTCATTTATTGATTGAGTGGAGATAGGAAAGAAGAAGAAGACAAAAGATTTTTGTTGAAACGTTGAGACAATAAAAAGATTTACTGGCCGAAGTATCTTTTATTTTCAAGAACTATGAATGCCGGCCAGGCATTATGATATCCGTTTTCCTCTTTTTCCTTGTGTTAAAACATGGTGAATTATGATTTTTTGAAATATATGAACTATGTTTGGGGGGAAGGGGATAATACATAATAAATTAATAATATTGGAGGATAAATAAAAAATATTTACCTTATTCATTGACCTTGTTAGGGCTGAAACATAACATATAATGGTTAGACACAAAAACAGACATTTATCAAGAGAAAGGCAGTTTTTTTTTTTTTTTGCTTGTACCCTAGTACACGTGGTACAGGCCATGATAATCATAGTGGGTAGAAGTTGGCGACTGCTTTTACTGTAAGTGTACCACATGTCTACATATGTAAAAAGCAGTTCGACTTTTGCACTTACACAAATATGCCAGAGCCCCGTTTGGTTACTTGCACTAGCTGGTGGGGTTGAACTTTTGCAAGAATCAGGGGCCATTGGAGCATTTTTTTTTTTTTTTTATCAGAAAAAAGTTTCAAACAATGTGGGATTTGAACCCGGGTCGTAGTGGTCGAAAACCAGCTGTTTAGACCATCCTTCTACCGAACCCTAGAGAAAGCTTGTTCGGCGGTACATATACTAAAATTGGAACCCTAGAGAAAGGTAGTGAGTTCTCTATATATTGTTTTCTCTCATGATATCTCTTTAGTCAGGGGTGTTATGTTTGAACAATGTTGCACTGGGGAGAGATGAATTAAACAGTTTTATTTAACAAAATCAATAAAGCATCCGGGGGTCGGTGGAAGGCTAGTTAAACTGTTTGGTTTTCGACCACTACGACCTGGGTTCGATTCCCGCATTGGACACTTTTTTCTGTTTAAAAAAAAAAATGCTCCAATGAACCCTGATTCTTGCAAAAGTCCAACCCCACCAGCGAGTGCAAGTAACCAAACGGGGCTCTGGCACATTTGTAAGTCCAAAGTCGAACTGCTTTTCACATGTGTAGACATGTGGTGCGCTTACAGTAAAAGCAGTCGCTAACTACCCACCATGATTATCATGGCTTTGAGATAAGAAAGAAGAACAATAAAGCATCCAGAGTTAAGTTTCTTGTACAACCTTTGTATTTCAAGCTTTCAGACTTATCAGCCCTTTGATGGGAGTAACACACTAACTAACAAGAATAGTTTTATGGCAAAAAAAAAAAAAAGCCTTCTCAATTATTATGAAAAAATAATACAAATGTGAAATTGTACTGGGTAAAGGTGGATAAATTAAGAAAAAGGCATCTCCTTTCAGTTATTCAGTATTACACTTCAGGTAATACTATTCAATATTACCTACTGCTTTTTTTTTTTTTCTTGAGGGAGGTGAATCTTGACAGGACTTTATCAGATAGATATCTTGTTACTCTGATTTATTTTAACCAACGAAAATTTTGTAATTTATTTATTTAACAAATTCTTTCTCAAAATGTTTTTTTATTAAGAAAAAGGCATATTCCTTATCAGGCAACTGAAAGGAGATGCCTTTTCTTAATTTATCCACCTTTACCCAGTACAATTTCACAATTTTTCATAATAATTGAGAAGGCTTTTTTTTTTTTTTGCCATAAAACTATTCTTGTTAGTTAGTGTGTTACTTCCATCAAAGGGCTGATAAGTCTGAAAGCTTGAAATACAAAGGTTGTACAAGAAACTTAACTCTGGATGCTTTATTGATTTTGTTAAATAAAACTTCTCTATTTCTCTCTCCCCAGTGCATTATTGTAAAATATTGTTCAAACATAACACTACTGACTAAAATAAATTACAAAATTTTCGTTGGTTAAAATAAATCGGAGTAACAAGATATCTATCTGATAAAGTCCTGTCAAGATTCACCTCCCTCAAAAAAAAAAATAAAATACAGTAGGTAATACACAGATTTAAAAGAGTGATTTCTAAAACACAAGGTAATAAGACCAAATCCATATAAATAAATAGTGTGTGACGTTTCGATAACAGCACTATAACTGAAACATCACACACTATTTATGTATTTGGATTCGGTCTTACTATCTTGTTTTTCTAATCTATAATCCAAATCAAAATAAAAAAGGCATATCCTGACCAGGAGCACATGTGCTTTACAGAAGGCAGAGCGCCATCTGGTGGAACAAAAATCAACTAAACATTGATTTAGCCTGTTCCCTGATATTTGGCCAACCCAATTTCTTGATAAATAAAGAAAAGCCATCCACAAATTTGTATTCTGTAAAGCACATGTGCTCCTGGTCAGGATATGCCTTTTTTATTTTTGATTTCAACACCTGATCTTTTTATCTTTTATTTTTTTCTTTCTTTTTTTCATAATCCAAATTGTATACCTTACCAAATCAATTTTGACTTTGGAAGTTGAAAGGTAGGCAAGTAACTACTTGTTACATTAGCAGTACAAGAAATGACAGTCCTCTTCCATACCCAAAGATCCCACTCTGACTTGAAACAATATAAAATGGTATTGTGATGAGACAACATAAGAGTTCCAACATCACTCACCTTGTTCAGCTCTCAGTTCCTTCCTGAACTTGATGAGTTCATCATCGTACTTTCCATAGAGCAAACTCCTCTTGGGAGTAAAGGCAGCAGGCTGGACACCACACCATTGGAAATCCTTCAAGTTCAATAGAGGCAATTACCAAGTAAGTGCAAGGTCGAACAGCTTTTCACATGTGTAGACATGTGGTGCACTTACAGTTGTTGTTGTTGATTCTTATCCCCATGTGTAAAGATTACACGAATTCCATGAGGGAATGGGATGTAGGGGTGCAGCTTTCGTTAATCATGGCACCATGATCCAGGCACACTGCACTTACAGTAAAAGCAGTGACCTTCTACCCACCATGATTATCATGGCCTGTACCACGTGTAGTAGGGATAGGCAATAAATAATACCAAGTTTTAATAATATCAAATGTAATGCCTCAACATCTACACAGATGCTATAAGATTAGAAAATATATCAAGAGGTAATAAGATCAAATCCATGGGGGGGGGGATCCATGGATCTTATTAGAGATATATTTTTAGAATATTTTGTCTCAATTTGTATAATAGTTAATATTTTCATATCTATAGAATGGGGGTCGGTGGAAGGCTGGTTAAATCGTCTGGTTTTCGACCGCTACGACCCGGGTTCGATTCCCGCATTGGACACTTTTTTCTGGTAAAAAAAAAAAATGCTCCAATGGCCCCTGATTCTTGCAAAAGTCCAACCCCACCAACGAGTGCAAGTAACCAAACGGGGCTCTGGCACATTTGTAAGTGCAAAGTCGAACTGCTTTTCATATGTGTAGACATGTGGTGCGCTTACAGTAAAAGCAGTCGCCTACTTCTACCCACCATGATTATCACGGCCTGTACCACGTGTACTAGGGATAATTTTTAAAAAAACAATGATGACACTACAGTGCTAGTAGAAAACAAAGAAGACCTAAAAGAGATTATTAAGAAAGTCAAAGAAGAAAGTGAAAATTTTGGATTAAAATATCAGCAAGACCAAAATTATGTTGTTGTTGTTTCTTATCCCCTTGTGTAAAGATTACACGAATTCCATGAGTTCATGATCATATGGAATAGGGTGTAGGGGTGCAGCTTTCGTTGATCATGGCACCATGATCCAGGCACACTTTGGTGAAAGTCTGACTTTGCCTGTAGTTTGAGGCCGTTCCTAACATGGAAACCTTTGCTGCCGACTCTAACATGAGTACAGACACAGCTCTTCCGTACACTGGAGTGGGACCCTTGCTGAGGTCTATCAACCGGGTCAGTTGAACTCTGGATTTTTAAACCAAAATTATAACAAGACATAATATAAATAGGTTTGAAATCCACATCGAGATTAATATAGTTGATACCTTCACATGTACTTAGGATCCAGGATTGATAAGATGGGAGGTAGCTTAGAGGAAGTAAAAAGAAGAACAACACTAACAAGATTTAGAACAGGCCATCTCAAGCCATTGAAGATAGAAAATAATAACACAATTTATCCCACTTGCCCAAAATGTAGTTTGGTACCTGCAGCTCCAGAACACATTTTGGCTTGCATTAGATGCACTAAACAGGACCTTTGGGAGAGGCCGCTGCTCATCATAAAACAGCTCGAGGAGCATGAACTCATGGAATTCGTGTAATCTTTACACAAGGGAATAAGAAACAACAACAACAACAAAAAGAAGAACAACACTAGGAAGGGACACAATGATGAAATTGAACAAGATCATGAGAGATAAAGGCATTTCTCTCAAGACAAAGAAGATAATTGTAGAGGCATTGGTATTCCCTGTGGTCATTTATAGATGTGAGAGAGCTGGACTCTCATAAAAAGAAGAAAGAATTGAAGCTTTTGAAATGTGGACATGGAGAAAGCTACTCAGCAGCAAAGGCTTCCATGTTAGGAACAGTCTCAAACTATGGGCAAAGTCAGATTTTCACCAAAGTGTGCCTGGATCATGGTGCCATTATCAACGAAAGCTGCACCCCTATACCCCATTCCATGAGATCATGAACTCATGAAATTCGTGTAATCTTTACACAAGGAGATAAGAAACAACAACATAATGATCAGATAAAAGATCAATTGTTTCTAATTTTGAATGATTTTTTTTTTTTTTTACTTATCCTTTTAGTCTAAATTAGACAAGATCTTGGAGGTCGTGCTCGTAAAGAAGCTCAAGAACTCTTCTTGGTTCTCTCTACAGGGATCTTTTGTCCTTTCCAATGTAATTTAGTATATGTTGGGGAGTGGCCTCTTCGGTTTTGCACCTAGTGCAGATGGGGAAGCTTTTGGCTCCCTCTTTATAGACTAGAGGGCGCAGGTGACCAGATTTCCATCTGGCCAACTGTGTCGATTCCCTTCTGTTTAGTTGGAGGGTCTGTTTTTTTGGGGTTTTCTACCATGATTTATGAATGATTTAAATCCTGTTAGATCCCTAGAATCCCAAATAATGTAAACAAAGACTAACCTACTTCAGACACATAATGAGAGAAAATAGTTCAGAAAAGATGTTGATGTTGACAAATTGAAGGAAGAAGAAAGTTAGGTTGACTGCCAAAGAGCTGGCAAGAAGGGGTCAAGGAAGTTACTGGAAGGTCACTAGATGAGCTTGCTAGTGATAGTCATAAATAGATCAAATGGAGAATATTTGTCCATATAATCACCCAGAATCAACTTGATGGCTTCAAATAACAATAATTCAATAGATTGCAAGATTTTAAAACTGTCTTTACACAAATGGAAGAAACATTATTCATAAATACCAATTTTTAAGTTTTGGTAATTTCAACACATTTCAAGATTAATTATATATTTTATAAATAACACATTATGAAAATGGAATTAATTTTAAAAAATCATTGTTGGATCAAAATATCATTTATTTTACCAATATTTCAGTTGGCTGAACGCCAACCTTTATCAAGGTATTATAACATATTAATGTATGTCAACAACAAACTCAGCGCCACATAACATCAATAGAATTAAGTTTTTTAAAAATATTTTTTGCTTAAATTCAATGGAGAGAAAAGGTTGGCGTTCAGCAAACTGAAATATTGGTAAAATAAATAATATTTTGATCCAATATATGCCTTTTTAATTAAAGATTTATTTATGGATTGTTCTATTTTCAAAACAAATTATGAATATTGTAGAAACAGGTTTTGAAAATAAAAATTGTGGAAAATTTAATAAACTTACTTTTTGGCCTTCACTTGATGGCAATGGACTTGAAATTCCTCCTGGAATATATCAACATGACTTAGTCGACAGCTGAACATTTTATATTTAAATTATCTTTCTTATCTCCACTCAATCAGGGTATCAAGTTGTGACCCTTGATGGTGTCTGTTTGACAACCATCATGACTGGGTGAAGTAGAATGCCTTTGTCATTAAGACTGGGAGCACTACTCAGCGGCAGGCCGACTTAGCTCCAAAAGAAATGGCCGCCTCTGACATGAGGAACAGAAGCCATGTGCAGCCGCTCCTAACATGGAGTACAAACGCTGCTCATCCTGTATCCCTGGATTAGAAGCCCTTACAGGGTACTATCAGCCAGGCCAGCCCAGGTTTTTTAGTGAGCTTGTTACTGCTCCCCCTCTTCCTTTTTCATCCGGGCTTGGGACCGGCAAAGGCGGAGTTTATTTAAATTATGAATCCAGAGAGCAAATATATTAAAGTTGATAAATACAAAATGTAATAAAACCAAATCCAATAAGAGAAGTTTCACTACCTTTTTTTCTAATGATGGTAACAACACATCACACTATTTATTTGGATTTCATCTTATTACCTTTTGTTTCTAACCTATAATCTAAAATAACTCCACCTTTGCCGGTCCCAAGCCCAGATGAAAAAGGAGGAGGGGGAGCAGTAACAAGCTCACTAAAAAACCTGGGCTCAGCTGGCCCGGCCAGGGATACAGGATGAGCAGCGTTTGTACTCCATGTTAGGAGTGGCTGTACATGGTGTCTGTTCCTTGTGTCAGAGGCAGTAATTTCTTTTGGAGCTAAGTCGGCCTGCCACTGAGTAGTGCTCCCAGTCTTAATAACAAAGGCAGACGCATTCTACTTCACTCAATCATGATGGTTGTCAACAGACTCCATCAAAAGTCTCAAGCTTTACAAGCTTGACACCCTAATATGATTGGGTGGAGATAAGAAAGAAGACTTTTTGTTTCTAATCTATAATCCAAATTGTAGCTAAATCAATCTGTTTTTATACAAATGGCACAAAAAATTGTAATTCTCCAACACCATGGCCTGGAAAAAAGTGATGAATGGAATCTGCACAAATGTGAAATTTGTTTAAAAGAAAATTTTTCTGTGATAAAAACGAGTGGAATTCCGATTAATTTATATGTCAGAATTATTCATTCTTTTGTAATGAGAAGGGGGGAAAATAAAACTGTCACAAAAGTACCAAGTTATGAAGCACAATAGTATGATTTACTCACCTTGTTCAGCTCTCAGCCCCTTCCTGAACTTGATGAGTTCATCATCGTACTTTCCATACAGCAAACTTCTCTTGGGAGTAAAGGCAGCAGGCTGGACACCACAGCATTTTGGATTACTTCAGTTCAAAATAAGACATTTTATATGAAGTTGACTTCTTTTTTTTTGACAACTATACATTTTAAAAGTATAGTAGAACCTCCCCGTAAAGGACAACACCTAATTACAGAGCCAGTGTCCTTTAGAGGGAAAGGTATCCTCTTACCAGAGAGTTTCTAAACAGTAAAATTGGTAATTTTTCAAATGAAAACTATCCTTTGTAGAGAAGTGTCCTCTAGTGTGAGTGTCCTCTCATAGAAATTCTACTGTAATATTTCAAAAAAATACATTTTAATTACATTATTTTCTGTGTAAAGTACACCCATACCTCGCTTTGCGTCGGGGTTACGTTCCAAAAAAACACAACGCAAAGTGAAAATATTTGAAGGCGCAATCAAAAACAAAGGTGTTGCCATATTTTAGGAAAAAAAAATCCAAAAAAATTTAAAGACTCGATCCAAAACAACGCAACTTTGAAAATCTAACGACGCACAGTGAAAATCGGTAAAAATTAAGCAGCGACGCAACTTCGAAAAAAACGCAAAACGAAACTACGCAAAGCAATGTATTGGTGTAAACGGAAAAAGATATTTAATTATGACTTTAGAGATGAGCCAAATATATTGTTTTTAAGTGACTTCATGGCATGAGAGCTTAAAAGAAATGTAATTAAAACACATTAGCCATGTAGGCAATATATTTAACATAAGTTCTTTTATAAAATAAAAGGATTTAAAAGCACGAAAGTTTAAATCCTTTTATTTTATATGTATAGATGGCGCGTTATTGCCTTGTGTTAATTTATGCCTAACTGGCCTTGTCTTTATAGTTTGCTGAAGAGCATTGCTCGAAGCAAATATTTGAATGTAATGCTACTGTCCTATAAGCTTATGTCCATAGTTTACTTGAAAACCATTTCTAAGATTCCATCCTTCAGTGTAGCATATAAAAGCAGAATGATCCAATACAGTATTAGAGCTCTGAGAAGCGGTCTGGTGGATTAAATTGGCGAAACCGCTGGGAGGGTTCACCACTGATGAGCCAAGCCCTCCCAATATATTTTTTCATCGCAGTAAGGACAGTAGAAGTTTGTTTTATGTATAAAAGAAACATTCGCGCTTTTAAATCCTTTTATTTTATATGTATAGATGGCGCGTTATTGCCTTGTGATAAGTTCTTTTAGTATGTTAGTTCAAGAAACCTAATACAAATAATTTTATTCTTTTGTCTGATGATGGTGACAATGCTGTTGCCGAAACGTCAAACACTATTCTTCTTCTCTTCTTCTTTCTTATCTCCACTCAATCACACTAAGGTATCAAGCTTGTAAAGCTTGAGATTTTTTATGGTGTCTGCCGGGGAAGAGTAGGGGTTGCAGGCTGAGAATTGCACTTAGTACATAGTGGGAAAACCTTGCAACCATTCACACATCATTAAACCATCACACACTATTAAGTTATTTGGATTAGGTCTTATTTACTTGTATTATAATCCAAATTGTGCTTTATCAAAGTATGTTAGTTGTAAATTGCCTTGTGGAGTTAAATGATTTGAATCAGTAATAAGTTTAATTAGCACAAAATAAGATACACCTTTGGATATTTCACTAAATCTTCCTACAAGTGGAGACAGACGTAGCCTCACATAACATCCAGAGTTCATTCCAAAATTGTCATGAGCAACTAAACAGGGTCTTTTTTTTGCTTATCCCTAGTACACATGGTACAGGCCATGATAATCATGGTGGGTAGAAGTAGGCAACTGCTTTTACTGTAAATGCACCACATATCTACACATGTGAAAAGCAGAAACAGGGTCTTGTCAACAGTCTTAACAAGTTTGTCAAAGGGAGAGGCATGGTTATAATATCTTGAAGATAGAGGTTGTCTGGCCAGCATTCATAGTTCTTAAAATTAAGAGATCTAGAAAACTTGATCTAGAAATGGTTTTTATTTTTTCAACATTTCTACAAAAATATTTTTTGTCCTCTTCAGGGAAAAAAAAAAAAACTAAAGCATTTGGTAAGGCATTATGAATATATCTCATTTTTATATTTTTTCCTAAAGAGCACAAAAGTTTTCGAAACATCGAGTAAATAAAAAGTTCTTCAGGGTGTAGTGTCTCTTATATCTAAGGTGTGACATGGAAATTACTGAAGAACTCCCCCATTACCTGCTTAATTTTACAGCCCTTGATGCAGAGAGGAAGACCCTATATCAACAAATTAAATGTACCAACACTTCACCCTACGTATTGCTTTCAAAAATATCGGCAAACAAATCTAAGGCAATAGCTTACTATAAATTGTTTAGATCATCATTATGTAAGGACCAGTCAACAAGTGAATGACTTTGAGATGAAGAGTAAAGCCAGTTCTATCTTACTACCTATGTAAATAACACAAGATTACCTTACCCAATTGGGAGAATCTGTATGGGGCAAGTCCCTAATAAAGGCTTTTGTGTGTGTGTGTGTGTGTGTGTGACAATTGACAATTGAAAAATATTTATTGTCATCTAGACAATTTTACAATTCAATGAGAGAGAACAAGAGAAATATAAACAGGAGAATGAAAAATAAAATGCAAAATTTTTACAAAGTGATGATGGAGGATGAAGGAAGGCATCCCCTGCGCACGAGGGTCCTCGTCCAGGCGATGAGCGGGTCCTCCACCCCACCGAGCCCAGCCTGGACAAAGTGGCGATAGACGCGCAGCTTTGCCGACGCCAGGATGGTCAGGGCGTCGCCCTCAAAGCCGGACCCGCCGAAGATCCAGGCCTGCAGGTCAGGGGGCCGCCCGATGATGTTGAAGGCCTCTCTGATGAGGGGCCTGATGGAAGAGCAGCTCCAGTAGCGGTGGCCGAGGGAGCGGTCGACGGACCCACAGGCAGGACACGAGGGGACGGCCGAGGCAGGATGGGCCGGATGGGGTAGAGCGTGGAGGGCCAATTTGAAGGCGGCATCGGCCTCATGCCCCGAGAAGGCGCAGCGCCGGAGCGAGGCCCAGTCGATCCTGGATGGTGGGCTGATGGTGGGTGCCCATCTCGCCAGGAATCGGGAGATCGGCGTGGCCGCGAGGCGTGGACGATCCAAGGCCCGTCGGGCCGAGCGCGTCGTGAGGCCGTTGAGAAACGGCGTGGCCGTCCCGCGCAGCACCACAGCCGCAGCTAATGAAGATGAGGAAGAAGATGGAGACTCCCCCCCGAAGCCCACGGCGTTCTCGGAGGTCAGCCTCCGACAGAAGGCGCCCAGGGTCGCGGCGTCAGCCAGGGCCGAGCGCGTAGGGCGGGCGATGAGGTGTTCCTCCTCGATGAGGTCCCGGACTCGGGCTCCGCTCCAGCGGGCGGGGGCCAGGAGGTCGGGAGGGCGGAGGAACCGGCAGCCGCCGATGATGGGGATGTCCAGCAGCTGAGCAGTGGGGACCGCCCGGTGGTTGAGGCCCAGGATGTTGGAGGCCTCCTCCCAGAGCTTCAGCAGCCGGAGGCGCCGGGGCTGGAGTGTGGTGCCGTCCGGTGGAGGTCTGAGCCAGGCCTCGCTAGTCACCAGCCAGGAGAAGCCGTTCCTGCCCCCGCGTAGCGCGACCTGCACACCCTTGAGGCAGGCGAGCTGGAGTTGGGTTGCCAGGTCGAGGAGGCCGAGGCCTCCGATGGCTACGGGCCTCGCCATGACGGCGGCGGGAAGCCACGCCGTGTGCTCGGGCCCCCAGACGAACCTCGCTAGTCTGGCCTGCAGCTTGGCGATGGTCGGGGGTGATGGCAGGTACCCGTGCAGGTGATGCTGGATGGTGGAGCCCACCAGCGAGTTCGCCGCTCTAGCTCGTCCGACGAGGGATAGGCCGCGGGTGAAGGGCGTCCATTTGCGACAGGCGGACTCCAGGAGGGCGAGAAGATGCTGCTCCTGATGGGCTACGGAGCTTCTGGGGGCGATGTCGAGCCCGAGGACCCTGATGGAGGTGGTCGACCAGGAGGCGCCGAGAGGGGAGTCGCCGCGGTTGCGCCAGGCTCCGCACCAAAGGCCCGCGCTCTTCCCGAGGTTGACGGCGATACCAGAGGCCCGCTTGAAGTCCCCGAGGACGGTCGCCACCCGCTCGAATTCTTCGTCGCGATGGAACAGGAGGACGATGTCGTCGGCGTAGGCGATGACGTTGCCCACGCCGAGGATCGTCTCCAGGCGACGCAGGAGCGGTCCCGTCGCGATGCTGAAGAGCGCCGCGCTCAGAGTGCAGCCCTGTCTCACGCCGTTGAGTAGCTTGAAGGCGACGGTCTGGAAGCCCCCGACCTTTATTGTGGCGTCCGCCCCGGCGTAGAGTAGAAGAGTCCATCCCACGAAGGCCGGTGGGAGGCGCAGGTGGGACACCAGGAGGGACGTTAGATACCCGCGGTCCAGGGAGTCGAAGGCGGACTGCAGATCCACGGAAACCGCGGCCAGCGGCGTGCCTCGGGCAGTAGCCTCCTCGACGGCGTCTGTGACCCGCGCGATGTTCCAGGAGGGGGACCTTCCGGGGACGGCGTACGTCTGGCACTCCGGCACCAGAGTTGGCAGGTGGGGCCTGAGGCGGCCCAGCAGGATCGATCCGATTACCCTGTAGTCGGCCGAAGGCGGGAGATCGGTCTGTAGCCGTCCAGACCGCGATCGCCGCCGCGGGCCTTGGGGACCAGGCAGATCTCGCTCCGGCGCATCGATGGAGGCAGGGCACCGCGGAGCTGAGACTCGGCGAGCACACGTCGCAGGGCGAGCGCGAAGAATTCCTCGAAGGTGCTGAGGACCTCGCAGGGCAGACCGTCCCAGCCGGGGGCTCTTCCGCGAGGGAGGCGGCGGATCGCAGCGGCTACCTCAGCCTCGGAGACCTCAGCCCGGTGGAGTGGATCCTCTTCTCCTAGTTCGATAGGAGTGGTGGTCGTAGCTCCGATGAAGGCCGCGTACTCCGCCGGGTCGCAGCTCGGGCGGGCGAAGCGAGGCCGGAAGATGTCCAGGGCCTTTCGCCGCAAAACGGGGCCCTCGATGACCTCGCCGTTCTCGTCCCTGATGGTGGTGACAGCTGGGCGGCGGTGGCGCGTGAGGCGCGCGAGGTTCGGGAGAGATGGGTAATCCGCGTTCATCGACGAGGCTTCAAGCTGTACCCTGATGTAGCGTTGGGCCCTGCCGATGTAGCTGTCGTCGCGATCGTGGTGGCGAGGATCGTGGAGCGAGCGGGCCTCCGCGAGGATGCCGGCCTTGATTAGTGTCCAGCGGTCCCACAGTTGAGGCGCATCGAGCATGGATATTTCCTCCGCGATGTCCACCAGGTAGTTGTTCATGTGCTCCTGGGCCAGCCCGGAGCGGAGCGTAGCAGCCACGCGAGGTTGGGAGGGGGCGGCTGGAGGGCCCACTCGGAGCAGCACCATGCGATGATCGGAGAGGTGGAAAGGAGCAATCGCATATGATGTTGAGACCTCCAGAAAGCGCGCCGGAGCGAGGATCCTGTCGAGGCGACTGCTCTCGATCAAGTCGCCATGTGCAGCGACTCTGGTGGGAAGGTGGGCGGCGTCAAACTCGGGGGCGGCATCCAGAAGCGCGGCGGACTCGCAAAGAGCTCCGAGGGCCGCCATGGAGATAGAGTCGCGGTTCCTGTCGTCCCTGATATTAAAGTCCCCGAGGACCCAGGCTTCCTCCTCTTCTTCAACGGCGGCTGCCTCGATGACGCGGAGTTGCTCGATGCGCTCGCGCTGGTCGTGCGAGAGGTGGACATTTATGACGGTCATCTCCTGGCCGTGGACATTGAAGGCGGCCAAGACGATGTGGCCCGGCCACAGGATGCGGTGTCGCGAGACGGTGATGCCCGGCGCGTAGATGCAGGCGAGGCCCGAACCCGATATTGCGTCGGGTGGAGCAATAATAGCATCGTAGCCGAGGCAGAGGTCTTGGGCGCCGTCGAGGTGGTGGGTGTTAGTTTCTTGCACTAGCGCAATGTCCACGCGGTGTTGTCTCAGGAGATGACAAAGGCTTAGGCTCTTGTTCCTAATAGCGAGCCCGCGCGCGTTAATGGAGGCGATGGTGAAGCCTATGATGATGTCCGTTGATGGAGGAGGGGCAGGGCCTGACGAAGGCGTTTGTAGATGGAGCCGCTGGAGTCGAGCCTCCTACGTAAGAGGGCTTCGACCAGCTCGTACAAAGCAGTCCTCTGGGCGGGTGTAAGGTCAGGGAGTTGCTTTTTGAGGAGCGGTGTGGAGACGAGGAGGCTACAAACCCTCTCCTTTTCGAGACCCTCTTGGTTGGTTTTGTCAAAGATTGTGGAGGGGGCCGGCCGCAGGCAGGTATCTAGCTCTTTCCTGATTTTATTCCTTCCTTCCTGGGTGGAGCCCGTGCCTTCCTCCTCGAGCTGTGCCACCTCCATTGGCTCGACGGGCGTCGGTGAAGGCAGGGCTGGTGTGGTGGGCGGGTTGGAGGCCGAGCAGGTAGAACTCGGCGCCTCTCCAGGCGGCAGGGGAGGTCACGCAGGATGGAGCGCTGGGGCACCCGGAGCAGCAGCGGGCGTCACTGGGGCGTTATTAGGTGCCTTCTCTGATGGAGCTGGAGGCGCTGGTGGAGAGGATACGGGTGTTGGTGGACCAGTTCGCCCAGGCACGGTGGGAGAAGGAGAAGAAGCCTGAATCTGGGCAGGGGAGTCCACACGCTTTGGGGCGTCGAAGTTCCGCCTGGCGAGCGATGGGCAGCTAGCTCTGCGGTGGCCCTGCCTTCCGCATTTGGAACATTTAATTCCGAAGGAGAGGAAGGCAGATAGGGTGTCTCCCTTGGACTGGATGGTCAGTCGGGCGGGCAGGGTCTCCAGCCTTACGCCCTCGTGGAGCAGGATGAACGCCTCCCGGCGGCCGTCGCTGAAGGCGAACTCCCCCATTTTGATCATGATGGGGGCGATGGAGGTGATGTCTCCGTATTTGCGCAGAGCCTGCACGATGGTGGCGTCCTCTACAAAGCCGGGGAGATTGGCCACGATTATCCTCTCGGCCCTCTTGCGGAAGGGGAAGACCTTGAGAAGTGTTCCCTCGATGTTCAGGCCCTCCTCCACCAAACGGCTCGCAAGGTTCCTGCTCGCGAGGCCCACGATGTGGTGGCCGTTCATCCTGCCAAAGTGGGTGATGTTTTTGGGCCCTCCGACCAGGTCGCCGATTGCCCGGAGGTAGGAGTAGTCCGGGATGTCAGGGCACAGCTCCACGAAGATGTAATTTTCGTGGTTGGTTGTGGCCTGCCTCGCCCTGGCGTCGGCGATGTTGGCGCGTGTTGCCTTGATCTCCTGAGGCGGCACTGCTCTCGGCCCTGTAGGCCTCTTACGCTGCTGGGGGCTGGGCTTCTTAGCAGGCCTGCCAGGCTGCCCAGCGGCGTGCTCCGGCGTTGAAGTGAGGCGCCTCTTCTTGTTCTTCACGAGGATGAAGCCCTCGTTGTTGTCCACCTCTACCATCTCGCTGTCGGCCCAGTTGAGCGAGGCCGGGCTGGCTGTTGTAGCGCTGTTCAAAGCAGCAGTCGGCGGCGCCGTGACGTCACGCGCGGCGGCCGGATTTGCATACTCCTTGCCAGCAGGCAAATTTGCAAGTATAGAATTATCTTGATTTTCTTCAGAAGAATTCTTCTGAAAACCAATTTTCGCTGATATCTCAGCACTGGTTTGATATTTCGAGCTGAGCCTTTCAGGCTCATGAGCAGCTCGTTCAGGGCTTTCAGCCAATATCATATTCGACACACCTTTCGGCATTTTTACACCCGCCAAAGGTGAAAAACGGCGGAGCTAAAAAATTGCGTGGCCGCTCGATAGGTGTGTGTGTGTGTGTCTCTTATATCTAAGAACTATGGGTATAATGACCATGTTGGTACTTGGGGAAGATAAAAATACTTCAGTACTTACGCCATCAGTCCGGGGAACGGAGGAATTGCACTTGGAGGAAGGCTGCAACACTACGCCACAGTGATCGTCAGCATTTAGGATAGGTGTGGAGATTGATCTCCATCATAAATCAGAATTTGGAAGATAAACCTATATGGAAATTATCTGGATTATAGGGAAAGAAAATTTGGGGACATCGGACAGTTTGAATTCTTAGATGAGAAAATAACATATAAAAATTTTAATCAATTTTAAACACAAGGTAATAAGACCAAATCCAAATAAAAACTACCAGTAGTGTGGTAGATCTCCCTAGATCAGGAAGACCACACTCTGCTACCTGTAAAACTAATATAAACCTAAACACAAGGAATTAACATACAAAACAAAAGGATTTAAAAGCGTGAATGTTTCTTTTATACATAAAACAAACTTCTACTGTCCTTACTGCGATGAAAAAATATATTGGGAGGGCTTGGCTCATCAGTGGTGAACCCTCCCAGCGGTTTCGCCAATTTAATCCACCAGACCGCTTCTCAGAGCTCTAATACTGTATTGGATCATTCTGCTTTTATATGCTACACTGAAGGATGGAATCTTAGAAATGGTTTTCAAGTAAACTATGGACATAAGCTTATAGGACAGTAGCATCACATTTAAATATTTGCTTCGAGCAATGCTCTTCCGCAAACTATAAAGACAAGGCCAGTTAGGCATAAATTAACACAAAGCAATAACGCGCCATCTATACATACAAAACAAAAGGATTTAAAAGCGCGAATGTTTCTTTTATACATAAAACAAACTTCTACTGTCCTTACATATACAAGGTATTAACACCAAATCCAAATAAATAAACGCTGTTACCGAAACGTCACACTATTTATTTATTTGGATTTGATCTTATTACCTTGTGTTTATAATCTATAATCCAAATTGTGCCTTATCACTTTAATCAATTTTGTAGATATATATATACAACTATCTTTTGAACTGGGAAAGAAATTTTGAGGAAATTGCTTTTGTATGTTTGTCTTTTTTCTCCTCGACCAATTTTCTTTGGATAATTATATAAAATCTCTATATATATAAAAGTCAATTTCTGTCTGTCTGTCTGTTTCGCGATAAACTCAAAAACTACTGAACCAATTGGTACCAAATTTTGCATGTCGCTTTTTATAAACCTGAGGAAAATTTTCGGCTGCATTTTGATTAGTATTTTTGGCTATTTCTTTTTTTCATTTGAAGAACTTTTTTTTACGCGGACTAATCCGGAATGGAATGAATACCTAAATATGGCCATTTTTTTAAAGCATCGGTGGTTCAGTGGTAGAATGCTCGCCTGCCACGCGGGCGGCCAGGGTTCGATTCCCGGCCGATGCATTTTTTTTTAACAATTTTTAAAACTCATTTATATTATATCTTCTATATATATAAAAATGAATGTTTGTATGTTTGTTTGTTTGTTTGTTGGTTTGTATGTCCGGTATACAAATTCGCAGTAGTTCACTAATTCAAACCAAAATTTCCATACATAGGTAAAAAAATACAGGGAAGAGGATAGGCTATTTTAAAAATATATATAAATCAATTATTAAAACTATATATTATTAGTCAGAAAATGATGATGACGATATTGCTGTATCATGTAAGATTATCAGATACAAAATTATATCGGGAAAAATTCCAAAAAGCAGAGACCACGGGTGAAACCAGCTCATTATTTTGTACGCAGGAACAAAATTCTAACAGAAAAACATTCATTCGAGCAGAAAACAAAAGCCAGATCATCTTTCTATAAAAATATCGCTTCTCAGACACAAAGTTTGGAGCGGGACGTTTCACAAGAGTGACATCCACGCCGCCAATTTATAATTGTAACGAATAGTATTTAAATAAAAACATTTAATCGGGTAAAACCCGGGCGTTGCCCGGGTCATTCGGCTAGTAATTGTATAAGCGCTTGTATATAACTAATTTGATATGATATAAAGAAATGTATTGACACAAATATCCCTGAGTTTGTGATATCACGTTATAGGATGTTAATAAAGTTAAAGTTATATGGAAATTATAATCGGACTATGCGTGCTTCTAAATAAAAATAAACAAATGATCATTTTACACTACGATATGTATGCAGGAATAGCTCCTATTTTTCCACAATAACAATTTCTACTTTTATATAGGAAATGAGAGCATTAAAACATAAATGTTTCTTTTACACCAAAAATAAAAGACAGTAGAAGTTTGTTTTTTGTGTGAAAGAAACATTTGTGCTTAAATGATTTTATTTTCTATATATAAATGGCGCCGTATTGCTTCATATTAATTTAAGCCTAACTGGCTTTGTCCTTATTGTTTGTGGAAAAGCCTTGCCCGATGCAAATATTTGGGACCAAAAATATTTTTGGTCGCAGTGGTACAGCCTGCTCCATGCTGACGAACGCCAACAGCTCGAAACATGTTCGTGGATGGCTTTTCTTGATTTATCAAGAAATTCGGTTGGCCAAATATCAGGGAACAGGCTGAATCAATGTTTAGTTGATTTCTGTTCCACTAGATGGCGCTGAAAAGCACATGTGTTTTTGGTCAGGATATGCCACCTTTATTTTTAAATATTTAAATGTAATTCTACTGTCCTAAAAGCTTATGTCCATAGTTTTCTAGAATACTATTTAGCACTTTATACTATAGCATATAAAAGCAGAATGATCCAATACAGTATTTGAGCTCTAAGAGAAGCGGTCTGTTAGATTAAATTGGGGAAACCATTGGTAATTAAGACCACAAATCCAACTAAATAAATAGTGTATGACATTTCTGTAACAGCATTGTTACCATCAAAAGACACAGATAAGGCAAACAATAAAAGGCATTATAGATCAGAACTACAAGAGAACTACAAATTTAGTCTTTTTGTCTGATGATGGTAACAATACTTGTTACCTTGTGTTTGTACTCATGTTAGAGTCAGCAGCAAAGGCTTCCATGTTAGGAACAGTCTCAAACTACAGGCAAAGTCAGACTTTCACCAAAGTGTGCCTGGATCATGATGCCATGATCAACAAAAGCTGCACTTTTATACCCCATTTCATGATATCATGAACTCATGGAATTCGTGTAATCATTACACAAGGGGATAAGAAACAACAACAACACTTGTTACCGAGAATGAACACCCTATTCAATTATTTAGATAGGGTGTCTAATGGTTGCAGGGTTTTCCCACTATGTACTAAGTGCAATTCTCAGCCTGCAACCCCAAGACATATTATTGACTGTATTGACTCATCCATTGATGAGCTCTACTCTTCCCTGGCAGACACCATCAAAAATCTCAAGCTTTACAAGCTAGATACCTTAATATGATTGAGTGGAGATAAGAAAGGAGAAGAAAAGATATGGTCTTATTACCTTGTAGTTTTATTGCTGATTTCTTAATTGTTATAGATAGGAACATCAGGTACATTAAAAAAAAGTTACCTTTCTTACAATTCTTGGCTATGACAGGAGTTGTTGGACCAGTCTTCCCATTTGGTGTCTGGATCAACATGAAGACATGTCGGTTACAAAGCCATAACTACAAGAGAAGGAATCACCAGACAACATTTCAAAGAAAGAATCAAAGCTAACGGCAACAAGTTTCTTTATGCGGTATAATCTTGGCAAGCTATCAGACTATGACGTCCTTCAACAGGCTTCTATACAAGAAACTAGAGAATAACACAACACACACACACACAAAAGCCTTTATTAAGACACACTGGTCTTATAGAGGATTCTCCCCTGAGATTACAAGAGAGATAGGCCTGTGAAAGTGGGGAATATACAGAAGAAGAAAAAGAAAGATTATGTAAGTATGATAAAACTAGAGAATAACATATATATATTACAAAAATGATTTTCTGTTTTGATTTGGAATATTATTGAGATATAGGATTATTAATTGCTGATTATTTTGAGGTACACATAAGTAAAGTTTTGAAAATAGAGCAATCCATAAATAATTCTTTAATTAAAAGGCATATATTGGATCAAAATATCATTTATTTTACCAATATTTCAGTTGGCTGAACGCCAACCTTTATCAAATTGTTATAACATATTTAATGTGTGTCAACAACTTAGCGCCACATAACGTCAACAGAATTAAGTTTGAAAAAATATTTTGTTATATTCAATGGAGAGAAAAGAGCAAAGTTTGTTGTTGACAAACATTAAATTATGTTATAACACATTGATAAAGGTTGGCGTTCAGCCAACTCAAATATTGGTAAAATATATGATATTTTGATCCAAAATATGCCTTTTTAATTAAATATTTATTTATGGATTGCTCTATTTTCAAAGAGAATAATATATGTACAGTTAAACCTGTCTATAGCGCCACCTCTTGGGACTCACCAAAATAGGGTGCTATAGAGAGGGGGTGCTATAGACAGGTCACTTTTAATGTAAATCTCATCG